>JABUQX010100422.1:2500-5000 GCA_015478945.1 Trachelipus rathkii
TGTGCGTAGTGTGTGTGTGTGCAAGTGCGGGAAATATTGTGCCTGGGGCGCACGCGGCGGGCGGGGACGCGGCGGGACGCACCAGCGGGTGCGGGGTTGGCTGACTTTGCGGGTGGGGCTCATGCTGAGCCCTGGTGGTTAGCTTATGAACTAGTGAATTAATTATTATCTATTCTAGTGAAATTAATAATTATTCCTCAATGTAAGTATTTATTATAAATATGATATACACTTAGTAAAAATAAAACACTTTTAATACAAATCAGATAACTTGTGCACCGCTTAACAGCTAAAATGACTATGATTTTAAAATGAGTTTGGGTCTAAAAGATAATAAAACACACACCTGCTCAAATACAAGTTTAAAGAACAAAGTTAATTTTCAAAAGACGATAAAATAATTCGACCAATCACATACAGGTCATATAGAGATAAGTGATTACCCGACCAATCACAAGTAAGGAAAACATTTCCTTTTACCTGCTTAAAGGATTCACCGATCCAGCATGTTTCAGTTTTGAAATATACTTATAAAAATAATAATAATAACAATGATTCTTGTCTAAACTGGAATTACTTTTGAACTGGTATTAGGCTTAAATCAACCTGGGATACAAAAAGGTTTATCCTAAATTGCCCAAATTTAGCCCAATGTAAAGAAGGCACCACATTTTACAGAAAAGGTCAGTTTGAAATATATTTTGGACCTGGAATTAGGCCTAAAACGCCCTGGGAATAATAAAAAGGCCTAAATTTAGACCTAAAGTAGTTATTTCACCACATTTCTACAGAGAGAGGTCAAGTTTCTGCCTCTTGGTAATTATGGGTTGTTGTGTTTTCTCGTGATGGATTGTCAATGTACATATATAATAATAATAATAATAAAGAAAATCCGAATTATTTAAAAACTTTGAAATATTTTTAGTTAACATCGAACGAGTAATATAAATGTAAGTGAATAATTGTTATTTTTAAATAAGAACTTAGAAAGATTTTAATAAAATACATGTTATGTTAGCAGAGAAGAACTTATTTTGTTCTTTTTATACTTATTACATGGTTAAAGATGATGTAAAGCAGTAAGTCAATAGAACAAAACGTGGCATAGCTTGGTGTAGAGGGGTGCTAGGGGCTGACCTTACTGATTTACTGATTTATTGCTTTAAGGTACGTAAAATATATGTTTTTAATAAAATTTCATAAAATTTTAGTAAAAGTTATTTTAAAACTTGATAGTTATAAAATTTATAAACAAAAAGTATTAACAGTTAATAATAAATTCTTTGTTCAAAGATAATGATTGATTTATTATAGAAGTTTTAAGAAACTTTGAAATAATTTTAGTTATATTTGAATGAGTAATATAAATGTACGTGTTTAATTAAAACATGAAATGTTTTAATAAATTATAATATATATATATGTAAGTGAGTGTGTGTGTGTGTGTGTGTGTGTGTGTAAGTGTAAATGTAAGTGTCTAAGGGTAAATGTAAGTGTCATAGTGAATGTGTGTATAAGTGTAAGTAAATCTGTGTGAGTGTAAGTAAATCTGTGTGTGTAAGTAAATCTGTGTGTGTGTGTGTGTGTGTGTGTGTGTGTGTGTGTGTGTGTGTGTGTGTGTGTGTGTGTGTGTGTGCTCTAAATAATAATAACAATAGGCATGAAGTAAATAACACTAAGTATAATAATAAAAATAAAAATAAAATAATAAAAATAATAAAAATAATAATAAAAATAAATAAAAATAATAATAAAATAAATAAAAAGTATTAAAACAAAATAAAAAACATAATGTTAATAAATATATGAGTTAAAACAGTAAAACATATGAGTTAAAGCAGTAAAGCAGAAAGTTAAAACAGTAAAGCAGAAAGTTAAAGCAGTAAAGCAGAAAGTTAAAGCAGTAAAGCAGAAAGTTAAAGCAGTAAAGCAGAAAGTTAAAGCAGTAAAGCAGTAAAACAAGAGCATACTAATCCCTTAGGTGTTAGGTAACACCTCTATTGATTTACTGATTTACTGCTTTAAGGTATGTAATGTATGTGAGTTAAAGCAGTAAAGCAGTGAGTTAAAGCAGTAAAGCAGAAAGTTAAAGCAGTAAAGCAGTAAAACAAAAGCATACTAATCCCTTGTTGCTATGTAACACCTCTATTGATTTACTGATTTACTGCTTTAAGGTATGTAATGTATGTGAGTTAAAGCAGTAAAGCAGTGAGTTAAAGCAGTAAAGCAGAAAGTTAAAGCAGTAAAACATGAGTTAAAGCAGTAAAGCAGAAAGTTAAAGCAGTAAAGCAGTAAAACAAAAGCATACTAATCCCTTGTTGCTATGTAACACCTCTATTGATTTACTGATTTACTGTTTTAAGGTATGTAATGTTAATAAATATGTGAGTTAAAGCAGTAAAACATGTGAGTTAAAGCAGTAAAGCAGAAAGTTAAAGCAGTAAAGCAGTAAAACAAAAGCATACTAATCCCTTGTTGCTATGTAACACCTCTTTTGATA
>JABUQX010100422.1:10000-22500 GCA_015478945.1 Trachelipus rathkii
TTTCCCTTTTTGCATCAGGCTAGAGCATTTTGCAGAGGCATATTTTATAGCTCAATTTATGAATTTTAAAGTTAGATTAATAGTTAAATTAACTTTTAGATTTATATTATAGGTTTGGGACTGGATTCCAATTTGAGAATGATATAGAGAATTTAATTTAGATACCATTCAAAATTTCAACACTCCCCCTCAAAAATAAAAAAAAATAATATAAATGAATTTTTTTTTTTTAAAAACCTTAACCTAAAACTAGCTACCTAGCTGGAGTTACCTTTTTTATTTATTTACAAAATCTTCTCCAGTATACTTAAAGAGTTAAATTAAGTCATGTTTCAATAGGTCTTTAATCCTATTTTGAAACTTTACAGCCGCAGCTCTTTTAGGTCTTATTTGAGTGTCTTGTTGAGGAGAGTCATTTTTGGGTAAAGTAATGTCATCTTTTTGTAAGTCTGGGGTTAAGTTGTCAATAGGAATTTCTAATGGGTAAAGATTATAAACATGTCTTTTGGACTGATGTCCCTGTCCTGTTTGTACAGTCACATGTCTGACAATACCTTCATCATCAGGATGAACATCAGTAATTCTAGCTAACTTCCAAAAACATTTTGGAAGCTTACTAGACTCATTTAGCAAACACAATTCCCCAATTTTAGGTGTTTTAGTAATTAGTTTGTGCTGCTTTTTCTCTCTTTCTTGTAAGCTCAATAGATATTCATCTCTCCATTTATTTTTTATTACCTTTAATTGATGGGATAAAGTTTTAAAGTTTTTTACAATAGATTTTTGATCATTAGGAATATAATCAGGATCAACAATTTCCCCTACATCAGTAGAAGAAACTTTGACTTCAGGAGTGGTTAAAAAGTTATATTTTACAATATCCTGACCAAAAATTAATTTAAAAGGGGTAATTACATCATAAGAAGGGTCTTCTTTAGAACTGACATAAGTTAATGGACGGGCATTAATTGCATGCATTATTTCTTTTACTATAGTGGAGAAATTACCTACTGAAATAGATCTACCCTTAAGGGAGGTGTACAAAGATCTTTTTATTAACCCTACAATTCTCTCTGCTATTCCTAGAGTTCTAGGGGAATAGCTAGCTGTGAATTACCAAGTTATACCATTTTCTTGCAAATAATTTTGCACTTCAGAATTATGAAACCAGTTACTTAAGTAACAACTAGCCTTTTTAAAAGTAGACTGGTTATCAGAGATTATTTTTTTTGGTTGAGAATAGGTAAGGGAAAGATGGTAAAGTTCCCTTAAAAATGTCTCTGTAGTCAGATCATAAACCACATAAAGACTGGTAAATCTAGTATTACAACAAGTAAATAATAATATATTATTATTTTAATTTATTATTTTTATCATCTGGGTCTTTTAATAAAATTGGCCCAGCATAATCAATGGCAGTTGTTTGAAATGGATGTTCATAGTCACACTTTTCTTTTATGAGGGGACCAACTGTGGGTACCTCATATGCTTTAGCAAAATACCTTTTACATGAAATACATTTTTTCAATACACTTTTTACATAGGACCTTATTTGATGTATCCAGAATTCCTGCTGAATTAAGTTACAAGTAGCAGATAAACCTGCATGCTTAGCTTTATTATGAGTTTCAATTATTATTAATTTAGTAAAATGACATTTCGGCAGCAAGACAGGGTACCTTGCATTATAAGGTATAGTTCCAGCATACCTGTACCTTCCCATTGTACGAATGATATTATTATCATCCATAAATAATTTTAGATCCTTTTGAAGATTGGTTAGGTCTTCAATGGGTCTACCTTGATTTAAATTTATTAAATTTGTCAATTCTTGGGAAAAGCATTTCTTTTGGAAATACTTTATCCAAAATTCAGTTGCAACTTTATTATACCAGTTATTTGAATTTATTTTTTCTACATGTTGATCAATAGAAAGGTTAGGTTGAGGATTATATTTATTAGTTTTAAAATATTTTAGGTTATTAATAAACCTGATTACATAACCTGTTATTCTAAGGACTTTATTCCTATTTGAGAATCTTTCAATGTTAAATAACGGTTCAGTATGACTTTCTACTTGGGGTTCTGGTAAATCATTAGTGGTTTGAAGTAAAGAATTTATGCTAAGTTTTGAATTGAAATTTACAAGAATTGTATTAGGAAGGGATTTTGGATCTTTAAGAAATGAAGGACCAGTTAAATAAAATTGCTTATACTTTAGAAATTTCTTGGTGGTAAGATTTCTAGTCAACAAATCAGCAGGATTATTTACACCTGATACAAATCTTAAACTTATATCAAAGGGAAAAGAACAGCAACTAGTTTGAATTTCTTGAACTCTATTGCTAACAAATACAGATTTAATTTTTAAGTCCTTTTGATTTAACCAGTTTGCACAAACCAAAGAGTCAGTCCAAATAGTTGTTCTAAAATATGAACCATTTTTATTATAGGTTTCAATTAAATATTTAATGACATTTACGCCCAAACAGATGGCTAGCAACTCAAGTTGACAAATTGAATAATTTTTACCCTTTGGACTAATTCTTGACTTGGCATATATAAATTTAGAATTTTGATTATTAACAAGGTAACATACTATGCCATACCCAACTTTACTAGCATCACAAAATACATGTAAATCATACCGACTAAATTCAATATCAGACTCAATTGATGTCATTCTGGGAAATGTTAAGATTTTAACCTTAGAACTCTCCGTAATTAAATTTAAGGCTGTCTCATATTTGAAATGATAATCTGAGGGAATACCTTGCAAAATGACACCATACCTAGATTTGTAAGCCATAGCATTATTAATTTTAATAATTTCTAAATTTAGTTCTTTAATACTAGGATCTTCTAAAATTACTTTAAAATCAGTTACTAATTCAGAATCATAATTCTCTGCTAATTTAAAACCATTAAGTTCAAGGAAAGTAACTAGTTTTGAAACTTCTTTAATTTTAAATTTTACTGGGATGTTATCAACAACTAGGGCTTCAATGGAATATTCAACATCTTTAATAAAAAAATTTGCAACTTCAAAACATGGCTTTGAAGATTGAGCATTAAAACCACTAATTGTTAAAGTTTCCTCAATGACCTAGGTGGAAATACCCAGAGACTCTACTGTATCCTTAACAATATAATTGTCCTGACTCGCAGCAGAATCTGTAAGTGCCTTCACCTTTATTTCAACACCCAAATTTGTTACAATTGGTAACTGTAATGATGGAAGAATTGAATTACCTCCGATAGAAGTAATATTACACCCTTGACTAGTTTTATTACCTTTCCCATTATCTTTTACTTTAGGATCCTTGATTTTACCTTTACCTTCTGAAAGTTGTTTTAAGCAAAGAAAATATAAATGATTTCTTTTACCACAATTTTTACAAGGATCAATAGATATTGTACAACTGTTTTCGTCATGATTTTTACCTGTACATTTTTTACAAAACCCTAATTCTTTTATACGATCCCATTTATTGTTAGCATATTTGGAACACCTGGAAATAGTATGACCACTTTGAGAACATAATTTACATGTCATTACAGTAGAAGCTGTAACGACTGAAGTTTTAGATTTTACACCTTCATAAAAAATTTTACCTGAACCTGCCTCATTCTCTGATTGAGATTTTATTTTTAAATTCTTATTATTTATAGATTCATTTTTTAATGAAAGAGCGTTAAAATTTAAAGGTTTTGATTTAACACCTTCTTGATCGTTTAATGTTTTAGTAGGTTGGATATCATTTATATCCATATGTACGCAAATACTCTCTTAATTCTATATCTAAAGCATTATAAAAGATATATAATTGAATATCGTCAATAGTTAGTTGATTATTTTTAAACAGATTGACATTGGCATTCATATTAGCTTGAAAATCATTTAAACTATTAAGATCTTTAGAAGCTTTTTTACAAGTTAATAACTTTTAATTAATGAAAACATAATTTGACCTGGAGAAGCATAGAGATCTTCTAATTGCTCCCAAGCCTCATCATAGGCTGTATCTGACTCTTGAATGCAATTTATTTGAACAGATGGATTACCTTTTAAGTGCTGTTTTAAATAAGCAAATTTTTCTTGATTTGAATTCCCTAAATTATCAGAAATGTTAGTAAAAGATACCTTAAAATTTTTAAATTGAGAGGCATCACCTTCAAATGGCAAGATATTTTTTTATTTTATTTTAACCTTAGTTTTATGAGTTGTGTTTAAAGTGGAAGTATTTTGAGAAACATTTGCACTCAATAATTGAATATATTTATTTTGGCAGTTTAATAATACTCATAATAAGACTCGAAAGTCTCAAGTCTTTCAGTCGTAAATTCTATACAGGCAACAAAAGAATCTGTGATACTCTCATTAAGGGATTCAAGATCATTTATTAACTTTTTTAATGTTAAGCAATTATTTATTTTATCCTCATTGGATAAAGTATTAATGGCTGGAACTAATTTATTTAATGTTTTGGTAATAGCAGACCTTTTATCACCCCGCTTTCTTATTAGTTTATTATATTTTGTAATTTTTTAGAAGGGCCAGAGGATTTACAGCAAACCTTTCTATGTCTGAGCTATTTATATCTAAATGCTCCATTTTCACACTTGTGACAACCTAAGCCTAAAATACATAGGCCTTAAAATATGAACCTTATGCCTAAAAAAAATAAATCCTTAATACTAAAAAAATATACCTATCCCAGTATATATATATATATATATATATATATATATATATATATATATATATATATATATATATATATATATATATATTATAGTGTTTTAATAATCTATATATATATATATATATATATATAAAGGAAATAATCTTTAATTTTCAAGTAGCCTACATTTTATATACAAACCATCCGGTTTTAACCAGTATGGGAAGTCCACAAAGCCTATTACGTTATTAGGTAGGCCTATAACTCAATAGTTAGGCTCCAAAATTTTTATTAAAGTTTACTTAAATACCTAATTTTACAGCCCTAATACGCATAGCCTATTTGGGCAAAAGTAGTAAGGCTTACGCCTAAAAAGAATAGGCCCAAACAGTATTGCTACACTTCAGGACTATTTTTACTTAAATACCTTTCAGTATTATTTAAACACTTAATTTTTATTGTAATACACAAATTATTTTATATATCACAATATTATTTGTTATTTAATTAATTAAACGTTACTTTAACACCGACCTGCAATCGCAAGTTTTGGTTTAATTGTCGTTCAGTATCAAATAAGTAAACAAGGCCATAGAATGTGCAATGTACAAAAGGTGCTCCACTATCTCTGTATTACAATGACGAGATACGGAATAAACTAGTTTACGTATGTGTCTCCAAACGTATAGGTTACGTTCTGTTTATGTCAAGCGTTCAGCCATGTTGCCAAGTGTACGATGTCGGTAAATAGGAATTTCGTAACGATATGTTCTCCATTCATAATTAATTCACGACGTCGTCGAACTGTGTACTCTTGGTGGGGACCACAAATATGGTCGTCCAACTGAAATTCTGATATATGTTCTGTTATTATTAGTCGTAAATATTATTTGCATTATTATCAGTACTGTTATTATTATTCAAAATATTATTGGTCTTATTATTATTATTATTATTATTATTATTATTATTATTATTATTATTATTATTATTATTATTATTATTATTATTATTATTATTATTATTATTATTATTATTATTATTATTATTATTATTATTGTTATTATTGTTTGTTTTTGTTATTATTTTTTATTTTTATTATTATTTTTATTATTATTATTATTATTATTATTATTATTATTATTATTATTATTATTATTATTATTATTATTATTATTATTATTATTATTATTAGTTATTATTATTATTATTATTATTATTATTATTATTATTATTATTATTATTATTATTATTATTATTATTATTATTATTATTATTATTATTATTATTATTATTATTATTCATAATACTATTATTAGTATTATTGTTATTGTTAATATTATTAATTTTATTATTAAGATTTGGTACCTTTTATGGCAACTATGCTGCTTTTATTAGGAAACATGTGCGGTTTTCGATCGACGGAAGTTATATCAATTAGGTATCTCATACACATTGTATCTCACTATGTGTATTGCAAATCCGATAGGTACCAATGTAAACCTGTGCGTGTTACACATGGTTTCTGGTACCATTTGTATGTCGCTATATCTCGGAAACGGTGCGTTTCCGGCCATATGTGTATAGAGACATTTAGGCTCTATTTCGTGTGAGCAATGCCCGACCAAAGTTTGTCGGTCTATTCCTGAAACACTCTGTATATATATATATATATATATATATATATATATAGTATAGCAATAGCATAGTGTGTATATAAGATATTATATATATATATATATATATATATATATATATATATATATATATATATATATATATATATATATATATATATTGTTACAAAGAGGAATGTTATGTTAAAATTATAAGAAATTCACAGAAATTAACAGAAAAATTAAATTAAATAATGAAGAAAGAATTAAAAGAGGGATTTTTCAAAGATAGTTGATTTGAAAATTTTTACTATAAAAAACTTTACAACTATTTATAGGGAGTATTATTAGTCTTTAAAAAATTTATTATATATATAAAAAAATATCCTCTTTATGGCAGCTGATTTCTTTCCTCTTCTGTGGAACAACTAATACCATTGACTATCCGTTTTTGGAACCAATGAACCATCTGAAAGGATGGGACTTGAATAAAAAAAACCTAGCCAAACTTGTTTGGCTAACTGAATATTTGAAAAAGTTTCAAAAAAATATTTTTAAAAAAATTTGCAACATTTTACTAAAAAATTAGACCAGAAAATTCAAAGTTATGGTTAAAAAAAAAGGGTTTTAAAACTTAATTTTTATACATTAAAATAATAATAATAATAATAATAATAATAATAATAATAATAATAATAATAATAATAATAATAATAATAATAATAATAATAATAATTAGGCAGAGATTGATCTGGTCTTGAAGTGGATGGATGGAAGAATGATGCAGAATTCAGTTGGGTAGTTTTAATCCCTCTGAAAAAATTTATACTGAATATAATATACTACAAAGAGATTGTATGGTATAAAATTCTTTAAATGGTTATAATTTATAAACTGGGAAATAAGATAGGCTCTGGTTATAAGAAATGTTGCTTGCAAGATAACTTGGAGGTGACTGACCTAAACTACACAATCACCAAAATAAATGTAACTAATAATTCTGCCTCCTCTCTTAAACTTATCTCAAATATCAAAATATAAGACTAGCCAATGGAGTAACAAATTCAGTGGGAAAAAAAAATTTAATCAAATAATTGACTAAATGGTAAAAATGACTGAATTATAAAAATGAGACTAGTTTATATTATTGATATTTATTTGATAAAACAGAGGTTGCAGCAATCCAATTTTAGTTAAAAAAAATTGTTAATCTTTCATCTGGTTATTTTGGATTTATGGTAATTCAGTAAAATATATATAGTTAATTTTCTGCCCTAGACAAAAAATTGGTTATGGAAAACTGAATTACAAATATAAAATGGAAAAGGGATGAAAGATTGGTTCAATTCTGAATGATTGCAAATTTAGTTACACTGGATAATTATGCAAGCATAGAAAAAATGAGCATAAATCTAGCCTATCTAGAAAGTAAGCCTATATGGCCTAGCTTAAGGTTTATATAAAACTTTAAAATTAAATAAATTTTTTGCAGAGTTTATTTTTTTTTAATACATTTCAGGCAAATTAGAAGGAGATTTATAACTAAGAAAACAACCAAGTCTCACCTTTGTTATTTCATGCAGTTTTCTTCTAAAGGCGTAGCATTTATTCCAAAATGCTGAGGATGATTTGGGCTTGAAGTAAATTGGAATCAGCTAAAGTTGTTTTAGCTGTTAAACATATTTTTAAGAACTTCTATTACAAAAAATGTTGTTTTTTCTCATCTGAAATAGAATGGTTTTTTGGGAGTTTCAGCCCTAGGGCCCTTCGCTTCTGTTGTTGTAGGTCCAGCGCTAGCCTAATATATAAAAAAAAGGAACAAGGCCTTCGCCTCGTGGAAAAAATTAGTCCAAAGTTAAACAAAGCTGTTTCCATCTCATGAAATTATTTCTTGTTGGAGACAAAATACTTCAATATTCTTATATTATATTTGTAACTCTGAACCAAGAATGAGATATGGAAATTTTACCTAGGTATAAACTCCTTCTTAAATTTTAAATATTAAAATTTGAGATAAACTAATACATTATAAAATTAATTAATTAAAGATTTAGTTAAAAGTTTAATAAATACATTACCAAAATCTAAATTTATGCTCATTTTTACTGTTGCTTTATCCAGGTATGTTTTGTGAAATTTAAAGAATATTAGTTTCACTTCTTGGCATCAAAATCTTGAAAAGTATTTAAAATTAACTAAAAAATATTTTATAGAAAAACTTTGTTTTGTACACTCCCACCAGAACTGTTCAATTTATTT
This sequence comes from Trachelipus rathkii, assembly GCA_015478945.1. Classification (NCBI taxonomy): domain Eukaryota; kingdom Metazoa; phylum Arthropoda; class Malacostraca; order Isopoda; family Trachelipodidae; genus Trachelipus; species Trachelipus rathkii. The sequence continues at coordinate 18,561 of JABUQX010100422.1, forward strand.
AAATTTATTCATATAAAGAACTTATTTTTATGTTATGTTTATCCAAAATGATACTCGAAATATGACTTGAATCAATAGCTCAATAGATCACAGCCTGGCAGGGATGGGTAGGGGCCTGCCGAGATGGGTAGTTTGATTTATTGATTTACTGATTTACTGCTTTAAAATCAGTAAACTATTACGCTTTACTGTGATATTTTATTCAAAGAACTTATTTTTATGCTATGTCAGGATAAAATTTTGTTATTTTTTTGTTATGTTTGGTTAAAACTTTGTTATGTTTGCAATTATTCGATCGGGATTATGATATTTAGACGAGGTTATGATGAATTTTTTGTTAAATATTACGAAGTTGATGTAAAACATTTGTTACGTTAGCAATATATTCTTTGTCAGTATGATGATTAGACAGGTTTATGCTAAACTTTTGTTAAATATTACGATATTAATGTAAAATTAACATTGAAATGTTAGAGATATGCTTGAAAAAGGGTGAATAGGTGACGTTTTGTACGAAGTGTTAGGTACTTTACTGTTGTTAAGCGCGGAAGTTTGTTAATGTTAGTGGTTTATTCGTACGTATGGTGTGTTAGGTTTTGTCATTGTACATTATATTCTTAGTTCAGGTTATGTTATGTTAGCTTTATTAATGTAAAAAACGTTGTTACGTCAGCATATATTCGATGGTTAGTATATAAAGAACTTATTTTTGTGTTATCGTTTGGAATAGAAACTTTGTATGTTTGCAGGTTTTTCGTTGGGTCTGTAATGATATTGGACAAGATTATGATAAATCCTTGTTAAATATTATTGCGTCAATGTAAAATTAACGTTAATATGTTAGAGATATGCTTGGAAAAGTATGAATAGGTTACGTTTTGTATGCAATGTTAGTTACTTTACAGGTGTTAAGTGTGGAACTTTGTTAATGTTAACCCTTTATTCATGCTTAAGTTGTGTTAGTTTGTCGTTGTACATTATTTTCTTAGTTCATATGATGCTATGTTAGCTTTATTAATATGAAAACCTTGTTATGTTAGCATATATTCGAGGGTTAGTATATAAAGAACTCACTTTGTGCTATGTTTATCCGAAATGATAGTCTAAATGCTACGTAAATCAGCTGTTAATGTAAAATTAACATTGAATGTTAGATATATGTCTTGAAAAAGAGTGAATAGGTTACGTTTTGTATGCTGTGGCTAGGTCTTTACTGCTGATAAGTAAATGGAACTTTGTTATGTTAGTTGTTTATTCTAGCGTAAGGTGTGTTAGGTTTTGTCATTGTACATTATATTCTTAGTTCTGGTAATGCTATGTTAGCTTTATTAATGCGAAAACAATGTTACGTTAGCATATATTCGTTGGTTGGTATATAAAGAACTTATTTTTGTACTATGTTATTGTTGTTGTTGTTGTTGTTGTTGTTGTTGTTGTTGTTGTTGTTGTTGTTGTTGTTGTTGTTGTTGTTGTTGTTGTTGTTGTTGTTGTTGTTGTTGTTGTCTAACGAGAATATATACCCTTTTGAACTGATATGGTTCGTTCGTGCATTGTATTCTTGTTTACTTTCTTCTGATTGGTTGAAAGAAAGAATCTCTTACCTTAAGGGTTGTTTACGCAAATACGATTTCCTTCAGTAAGGACATTTTTTCGCCTGTACTGGGTTACGATGTCCATCTCTCCACATCTTCTTAGCACCTGTTGTTAATATCTTTCACAGAGCTCGTTATTCCCAGAGTGTGTCATTTATATTTAATCGTCAACCGGATGGATCGATACATTGCTTGTATTCCTACCAAAAAGGGTCAAATAATAGACCTTTATTCGTTTGTGCTGAGGATTCATCAAGATTATCGACATCGCTGCTGCATGGCTAGAGGATAAGGGTATGTTATCCAATGGTTCGACGAGTAGTGAAATATCTATCAGAGGTGACAGTGTGCGAGGTCATAATAGAATAGACGCTGCGTTCTCATCATGTGACGGTATTAAAACCCTTGATGTTCGCAACTATTGGAAACCCCTCGATTGTGAGACCTTCATGCGTACGTGTATAGGTTTCACAGTTCGAACATCTGAAAATATTACAGCATTGCTTAAAATAAAAAACGAATTAACATCACATCTTAACGATGTTGACATACTTGAGGACATAATACATATAGCACATGGTGTAATCTATGATATTTACATCGAAACATGTGGTTTCCCGTATAATGAGGTATACAGGAGTGTGTTAATAACATCAGTTTGGAAAAGTTTACTTCTCTCTTGTATGAGAGAATGAGTGCTGCTGAATCAAAATATGCCGAAAAAGTTTAGTGTTGCTGAATGCATTTATACTTACATCCTTTTAAAGAATGTTGAATCTTTAAGAGAGATATATAGACGTACCAAACTTGAATCCTATGTTCGCTGATCAGATGAATTAATATATTTAAAATAAACTTATATTTTTATGTATTTATATGTTTTTATGTATTTATATAACGCTCTTTTCAATGAAAATTATATGTTATAAAAATGAAAACTTGTTTTACTTCCCTCCTATGTTCGATTTATTGACTAAATTGATGATGATGGTGGCTTGTTTATTCGTCCTGTTTGTTGTGTGTTTAAGTACGTTTATGTCATAGTTAAGCTTTAGCAAGAGAAGTAAAAACTTTACTTTGTTTGTCTTTACCCATTAGGTATTATGCTGGTTAGGTAAGGATATGCTAAATTTTTTTTTTGTTAAATAATACTATGTTAATGTAAAATTAACATTGTCATGTTGAAGATATGGTTGCTAAAGTATGACTGGAATATGTTTTTTTGTGAGTATTGTTTATGTTTACTTTTACTGTTGATAAATGTTTGGAATCTTGTTAATTTGCTAGCAGTTATTCTTGCTTTAAGATGTGGTCAAGTTTGTCGATGTATTATTATATTCTTAGTTATGTTTACATCATGTTAGCCTATTAATAGGAAAACTTGTTACGTTAGCATACTTTCATCGGTCTATATGATAATTACACAAGGTTATAGTAAATTTTAGTTAAATATTTACATGTTAGTGTAAATTAACATTGTTAAGTAGAGATAATGCTGACCAGTGTGAATAAGTTACGTTTTTGGTTGCTATGTTAGTTACTTTACTGTTGTTTAGTGTGGAACTTTGTTAATGTTGACCGTTTATTCCTGTTTAAGATGAGTTAAGTTTGTCGTTGTACATTATTTTCTTAGTTCAGATGATGCTAAGTAAGCTTTATTAATGTGAAAAACTTTGTTAACGTCAGCAATATATTGTTTGATTTTTGTATAAGAACTTGATTTTATGTTATGTTTTTCCAAAATGGTAAAAATTTGACCTTAATCAATAGATCAATAGATCATAGATGGTCAGGAGGGTGGCTGGATGGGGGTTGGATAGTGGTTTGATTTAGTGATTTACTGCTTTAGGGTATGTAAAACATGAAAATTTTAGTAAAAATTTACCTTAATCAATAGATCAATAGATCACAACTGGACAGGAGGGTGACAGGATGGTAGATGGATGGTGGTTGATTTAGTGATTTACTGCTTTAGGGTATGTAAAAACGTAAATTTGTAAGTTATAAACAAAAAAGAATAAGAAATTTTATTTATTTATTTATTTATTTATTTATTTATTTATTTATTTTATTTTTTTTTCTTGATGGTTCTGAAACCATTATTTTCGAAATCTACAGATCCTATAACATATATAAGCACATCAATATTGTTGTTATACGAATGTTTATTAACTAAGCACCGCAGTGGCTCCAGCACCGGTGCCGGAGCCAACTCCTCAGATTCCTATACTAACTCTTTATAGAAACTCAACTCTGAATCCTCTCACCAAATTTCAGCTTTATACGAACAACTTAAATTTATTTTAGGGGGTGGGGTCCCCCCTTCGGGGGGACCCATGGGACGTAAC
>JABUQX010100422.1:27500-32500 GCA_015478945.1 Trachelipus rathkii
TTCCACACCGTCGTTTTTTGGCACCTTCAGTTCGTGACTTGCTCTCCGAACGGATTTCTTAGGACTATGAAGGAACGAGGCCCTGATACGGTCCACATCCTGTACAGTCACTTTGGGCCGTTCTGTACTTTTGCCTTTACAAAGACATCCATTAGTTGCAAATTGTCTATACCATCGGCGAATGGAGGATCACATTGGAAACGTAAACGATACGCACGTTGAACCGTAATTACAGATTCACACTTAGCAGAATTGGTATATGACACCAGAAAAGCTTGGTACGCTCAGTTGACTATTTCGCCAATTGTCAGTATGGTGTTTGCGGTGATTCTACGTTTCTGTCATCTTTAAGTTAGAAAGACAGGCATAACTATACAATCTAGAATAATCGCCTGTAGAATATTCAGCGATACATGTCCGAAAGCCGCGATAGAGTATCAGGGAACTCGTTCTGTTGCATGAGTTTTCTGGGCGCAATGATGCGAGTATCTCATCGTAAACTTATGGCGAGACCGTTCACTCTTCACTTTGATGTATGGATATGAATATGCCCGATAGTTGTATAGTTATGCTGTTTCACACTATAGAAGTCATTAGAATACTGGACAGTTCCTTTAGCGGACACCCGGTAATGAGTATTAACTCTTAGTAAAGTTATTATACGCGCTTTGCGCACCAGTAATTCTTCGGCAAGAGGCAAACACATCTGCTATAGGTTAAAGCCTAAGTTAATTTGTCTGATAAGCTTAATACTACATTTTTAATATTGTTTCAGGGACATGGCGTAGGCAAGGATTTCGACGTCAGTGGCGGGGCTAAAGTGGTGTAGCGGTTCGACATCATATCTAGTATACTATTAATAGGTACTGAGTTCCACCTGACGTAAATGCATTCACTGTTAGTCCTTATATACTAATTATTAGCTATATTAATATAGTATATATGTGTATAAACTGTAATACGAACTCACAATATATATATGATTATACGTGCAGTATACGTTATAATCACCTACCACCGTTGAGTCTAAACATTCTTCACGCCGATAGTATAATATATAGTGCTATATATTATTGCACAACTAATTAGGTATCATCTTATATAGGCGCTTTGTGCAGAGCCGGCAAAAATATGTCATATCGAAATGGACGAGAGTCTCCATAGAGTCACGTAGTAAGACTGAGTCGCAAATGTGACGCAGATGCTAGCTGCTAGTAGAAGACCTCACGTTGTCCTCACAGCTAGTTGACTTCAGTCTCAATGTGAAACGAAACATTAAACTTATGGAAAACAAATGTTTGTTTCATAATACGATTATAGTATTGGGTTAATTACTCGCGTCATCTGAGAGACTATCGAGTTCTGATATAATCTTTAGTTCAGCTTTTTCTACAAATAAACCCGTTAAAAGACGTCGTCTGGAAGACATATAGAAGGAGTCGACTTCTATTAATTTCGGAACCAGAACTGTAGGGGGGCAAGTGGCCGCCCACCAGCACCCTCTGCCTTACGCCTCTATGGTTAGAGGAGATATTATTATAAAACTCAGATATAAAATATTAACATTAACTTAATACTCACGTTTGCCTAGCATATTTGTGAAGATGGTTCTAACGTTAACGATTAATCGTTGAAACGTTCCTGCTTACATGTTTACTTTACCAGATCATAAGCTTTATATGTATGTAACCCGAGGTCGAGTTTCCTAATGTCTACTTTTTTGTTAACCGGATTTACACACTATATTAACCTGTGACGTTAACTTCATCAGTTGAAACTGGTTGCACGGCACTCTTTGTATATACGTACTAGTATATATATATAATAGATCATACTTATATACTAGATACGTATGATAGTTAGTATATATATTAGTATATATATATATATATATATCATATGATAGTATACACACTATCTTATTATGACATATCTCGGTGGTATATAAGGTATAGTATATGATAATATAGGTCCCATATAATATATTCATATAGTAATATCTAGGTAGTATATATGTATAGTCTTGAATAACCGTGTTATATATATACGTATATTGAACTATGTAGAACAGTAACTGTGATTCACTCATAAATATAATATATATATATATTAGAGTTATGACTAAAAAATTTTGCAATATATTATACTACTATACGTATATATCTATATATATATAGTAATATATATATAGTATATATTTATATATATTATATATATATACACACAGGTGGGCATTAATACGAAGTTAAGCGTTAATCCGAATCCTAATCTCGTTTAATTTCTTTCGTTACTTTTATAACGCTTCGTTCTCTAATTCGAAAAAGAAGTGTAACGCACTCATTAACGAGTTAAAATTCTTCCGTAAGCCTGTACCGAGGTGTAATCGTTATACGCTTCAATTTATACGAGTTCTTAAATAAAGATATTTTCTATAATGGCAGTATATTTTAACAATTGATATATAGATTTATTAGATTTCTGCATATAAATCTTTCTTACAGATTCAAAAATTTCACTAAACGACTCCGGTAATCTCAGATGGCACAAAATGTGTTTTTCCTACGCGACGCGCGTTATGTACTCTCGTTTAAGCAAATGTTTTGACGTTTTTTCTATTGAGCTTGTGAGTCATCCTCATTTCTTATTCTCGTTCCGAAGAAAAAAATGAGAATAGTGACTGTTGCCGCCGCATCCATATGTACCCATTAACATTATTTCGTGATGGTCTCATAGTGAACATTGCGTTGTCTGTTGCGAGACTAGTGAAACAATCATTAAGTAACTAGTTCCTCAGATCCAAGCGTTGTTACGAGTTTATAGAAAGAATGTAACATATTTTGTTTAATTCTAAGTTTGACATATATCCTATGAGATTTTCTCAACGACATGAACAAGAGCTCTTAATTACGGTATCGTGTCGGCTAAAAGAATGTCCAGTCTTCATCTCGGTCACTTTGAGAGTCATTAAACCAGCATAAATAGTACAATATCGACATGCATAATCATTTAAGTCATTCACAATGAAGGTCAATGTGAACAGACGTTTGTTTCTCAGCATACTCATATCAATATGTGCCCCTTCAGTTATAGGGGATACAGTTCAGCCTCCAGGATAATGCGAATGTCCTCACACAAAGCATTGGTTAAGAGAAATCGGAGTATTGGATGAGGAACGCGCAATTAGACATATGCCTCCGTCGTTTAAATACTACTTGAGCGCTCTAATTCGGGCATGTCTCATATGGAAACGCAAAATTTTCGGCATGCTTTAAGTCCATGGAACGGGGGCCAAGTATATAGAGCTCTGTCGTCCTGACATTATGACCAACCCAACGATCTGGGAAGTAAGTCGTTCAACCACGCTCACACTATTTGACTCATGTGGAGGGGCTCCATCTTGCTGCCGTATAAAGTTTACCGCTTCATCCTCTAATAATTGTGGAAAGAGCATTTGTTGTAACATATCGAGATAGGCGACCCCTGTTACGGTTGCTTCTGCGAAAAAGAAAGGTCCGTAGACCTGGTGTCGGGATATGGCGCAGAAAAAGTTAACCTTTGGGGAATCACGTTCGTGCTCTACAAGTTCATACGGATTTTCAGACCCCAGATACGAAAATTATGGCCATTCACCTTACCCCTGAGATGAAAGGTGGACTCATCGCTAAACACTACACGATCTAGAAGGTCATCGTCTCGACCTAGCACTGCACAGGCAAAGGTAAACCGTAGAGCATAGTCGTCGGGCTTTAAAGCATGTACAAACTGCAACCGGTATGCACGCATGTGTAAACGTTTTCTTAACACCTTCCACACCGTCGTTTTTGGCACCTTCAGTTCGTGACTTGCTCTTCGAACGGATTTCTTAGGACTATGAAGGAACGAGGCCCTGATACGGTCCACATCCTGTACAGTCACTTTGGGCCGTCCTGTACTTTTGCCTTTACAAAGACATCCATTAGTTGCAAATTGCCTATACCATCGGCGAATGTTTTTGCCACATGGAGGATCACATTGGAACCGTAAACGATACGCACGTTGAATCGTAATTACAGATTCACACTTAGCAAATTGTAGGACACAGAAAGCTTTACGCTCAGGACTCGCCATTGTCAGTATGTGGCGCACGCACTAGAGAAGACTACATCTGAATGCGCTCATGCGCGTATGTCGACCTATCAGGAACTCGTTCTGGCGCAAGTGCATATTCGAAACTATGCAACTTACTCTTCACTTTGATGTATGATATGATATGGATATTGTATATTATGCTGTTATAATAAAGCATTGAAACTGGGACATTCTTTTACGAACACCCGGTATTGAGTATTAATTAATAAGGTATTTACGCTTTGGAAGTATTCTTCGGCAAGCGGCAAAAGCATCTGCTATAGGTCAAAGCCTAATTAATTTGTCTGATAAGCTTAATATCATTATTAATATTGTTAGGGATATTATTATAATAAAAGAAAATTAACAATTATTATTACTATTCCAACATATTTTGAAGATTATATATTTTATATTATATATATATTATATATAATATATATATATATATATATATATATATACGCATCTTTGGCGGCCGCCAAATGCTATCGACATACTGAGAGTTCTAGCAGAGAAGACTGTCAGAAGAAGCTAGCTGTATAAAAAGCACACAGCTAGTTGACTTCAAGCCAATGTGAAAACGAAAACATTAAAACTATGGAAAAAAATGTTTGTTTATAATACGTTAGTAATTAGTAATTACTCCTTCATTATCTATCGATTGATATATCTTTTTCAGTTTTTCTACTAATAAACCCTTAAAAACGTCGTCTGGCAAACATATAAGGTTCATTTTTTTATTTCGCCAAGATTTAGGGGGGGCAAGTGCCCCCCCTGCACCCCCTGCCTACGCCCATGGTTAGGGATATTATTATAATAAAAGAAAATTACAATAAATTATTATCTATTCTACATTTGTGAAGATGGTTACGTTAAGCGCATTAAACGTT
>JABUQX010100423.1:0-10000 GCA_015478945.1 Trachelipus rathkii
CATCAACAACCCTGTCACGAGTAATAGTTTTCAACTAACCAACAATGAAACTAAGTTGGTTCATCCAACACAAAACTTGGAAAACATTTCCTGCCAAGACACACTGTCCCATACCTACCCGATAGGTTCTTCAAACTCATGCAAGAGGACTGTCTCTCTGTTCCATAATACGCCTCCCACTATTACTCAAATTCCTGAAAAAAATGTTTCTAAACACAAAGAAAATAATAATCACCAAACTAAAGATTATTCGTTATATAATATCCGAATTTTAATCAACACTAATAACTAGATAAAACTAACTAGATGAGATCCACTCATGAATATCTCATTTTGAGACTACATTCCAGCAGATTGTACTAACAATCACAGCTAATGAAACAACCCACCAAACAACCCTCTGATAGTTTGCAAGATTGTTCCAGCTCTTCTGAATCCTCCTATAACTCTTCTTCCGAATTTAATATTGTAGTTGCAGCACTCCCTAAGGGATTCTATGCCTTAGCGGATGAAATGGATAATAGCTCCCAAATAGAGCTTAATGTGACAACCCACTCTCTTTCTAATGCTTCCTGAGCTTCCGAGAGAGGTGAATGGAAAACCATCCAACGCAAACGCCGCAAACTCTCCAAGCGTTCTGGATCTGCTGGTGGCAAGAATGAGGATACCCAGAGGTATCCATTCTTAACTCAAATTGTGCAGCCATAGACTCCCAAAATCACTCGCAGATGACTTACTGGCAAAATCTCCAGTATCAAACTTTGTCAACCCAACGAATCCTATATCGGATCTCAATATCGCAACTCCAACACCTTTTCAAAAGGATGGCACATTTCTGGTGACATCTTCCTTCCCCGTTTCCATGGAAACAGCCCTATATCCCCCACACATTTCTGAATCTGCTTGCTTGGTAGACACTGATTTGGCTCCCATTCCTAAACATGAGCATTTTGGTTGCTCTTCCAACTACCAACAAAATCCACACAATAAAATGGGCTTGGTTGAACTCAATTTATCTCACATTTATGGCGAAGCCCCTTCACCAAATACCACTGAAAACTCATTCCCTTAGCGGTCGTACAACCCAAATCTCTGTTGAATGACTATTCTTTACCACCAAGGTTTGTTGACCCTCCTCGTCGAGACCCACGTCTCAGACTTTCCTCTCCATCTGAATCCACCTCCAACATTACCCCTAGCCACATTGAGACAATTGTCTCAAAAAGACCATCCTCATAATATTTATGACAGCATAGCATGGCCACCATCCTTCCTTCCTACTAGTCTAATTTTGAAGAATTGTTCAACTAATATGTGCACCAAAGTGTATATGTTTGCAGGAACTTCGACTCTGTCATGGCGACTTCTTTCAACCGTTGGAATATAAATCACCGCTAACCTCTATAGAAAGAGGTGAGAATGATAGGGGAGGTGCAGGAATACTCATTCATAAATCTGTCCCCTATTCTCCAGTCCCTCTTCAAACTAGACTTCATGTAGTGGCAACACGAATTCATTTGTCTATCGACCTTACTGTCTGCTCGATCTACTTGGCTCCGAGTAATGAGTTTATTAAGGTCGACGTAGCTGATCTTTTTAAGCAGCTCCCTACTCCGGTTGTTATACTAGGAGACTTTAAAATCCGCCACCTCTTATAGGGTGACTCTGTCACCTCTTCTAAGTCCAAGATCCTTGTAGATCTTCTAACACCCTATTCCCTAAGATGCCTTAACACAGGACTCCCTACATATGGACGTTTAAATATACACACTTCTTCCTGTATTGATATTTCCTTTTTCCCCATTACCTTATTTATTACCTTGATTATTTATACGGCAGTGATCATTACCCAATAATTTTAAATGAGCTTGTACCGAGCAAAATGTTAAAATCTAACTCCAGCTGGCCTTATGACCGAGCGGAGTGGGCTCCTTTTTATCAGGCTACAGCTATCCCACTTTCTCCTCAACTCCTCTTCCTTTAGTGTGGAAAGTTACACAGAAAATATCTCGTCACTCCAACAACTCCTCTCCCACAGTCGTCCGTTATGGGCCTGATATAACCAACACGATCTCCATCCTGCTGCTGTTGCAGATGGATTAGGTTATAGTTTTGCTAGCCACTTGAGTTTTTTCCGCTATCCTGAAGCTTTTCAAAATTGAGAACTAACACTGCACTGCCAGACTTCTCAACAGCGAAAGAGGAAGATTATACCTATAACGTCTCTTTACACTTGCAGAGTATCAAACTGCATTGGCGAATAGCAAAGACGGTGCCTTTGGCCCAGACATGATTTCATACATAATTCTCCGTCATATTCATCCCTCGGCATCAGCGTTTTTGCTGGATCTGTATAACAGAATCTGGATCGAATCTTCTTTTCCATCGATTTTGGACTACAGCTTTTGTAATCCCTATCCCCAAACCTGGGAAAGATCCGAAGTTAGCGGACAACCAAAGATCAACTTCGCTGGCCTGTCACACCTGTAAACTAATGGAGAAAATGGTTTCAGACCGCCTTCTCCCTGTTCTGGAGAGTGGCTAGGCTTTTCCACACTTCCAGTTTGGCTTCCGCAAAAATCGTTCGACCGCTGATCCCTTTTTAAATTGGACCATGACATCCGGGAACCCTTCTCAACTGATGCGATGGTACTTGGCTTCATTTTTGACCTTGCAAAAGCTTATGACACAACGTGTAGAACTAGGTTTCTCCTTAAATTCTACTTGCTCAGTTTTCGTGGACAACTCCCTCGTTTCATTAAATGCATTCTGTCAAATAGATCCATCCAGGTCAGGTGCTCTTCCATTCTGTCAAGCCACTTTAGTCTGAATGAAGGTGTTCCGCAGGGTAGTGTTCTAAGTGTATTACTATTTGCTCTTGAATTTAATGACATCGTTACTTCTATACCAACGACGGTCCATTTTTCTCTCTATGTTGATGACCTTGCGCTATATATAGCCGGTGCCAGGCTGTCTTTTCTTGGACGGCAACTTCAACTAGCTATTGAGCATATTTCACAATGGGGTAACTCCCATGGCTTCCATTTCTCGGCCACCAAATCCTCAGCCAAAAATAGAGAATCAAAGAACCTACCACTTTCTTCTGGCGAACCTAACCTTATATGGTTCACCCATTCCTGTAACTTCACTACAGGATCTAATCTGATAAACGCTACCGCTCAACCGCTTGATGGAAAAACTACTTGCCATCGCGTGCTTGACCTATTACGTCATCTCTGCCCTTTCAAAATCTTGGGGATGATGATGGGCAAGTCCCTTTACGTCTCAGTATTGCCCAAATCCGATCGAAGCTGGACTTTGGTTGTGTAGTATATGGTCAGGCCTCCCCAACTCTACCACAACTCTTAGATCCCAACCAAAAAGCAGGCGATCCGTATCTCCACTGGAGCCTTCCAATAGTCTCCTTGGTGAGCCTTGAAGTTGAATCCAATGTGATGCCACTCTCTCTTCGAAGGAATACATCATGTGCACAAGTGTTATCTTCGCTAGCCCACTGCCCGCGCCCTGACAATCGATTCTGGGTGGAGATACCTCAGAATTATAACTACTGGACATTTAATATCCTGGTTTTTTCAACATCTTGCAGTAGGTAGTTCTTCTTGGACGAAGGGTACACCTTGGTTTTTCCCTGCTCCCATCATATGCGCCTGGTCTCTGACCTCTCCTCCAAATCTAGCCACCATGCTGCCTTGTTAAAATCATCATTCCTGCTCATTTCTTGCAGTTTTCACGGTGAATTTATTTGCGTAGCTACTGACGGTTTCAAAACAGGGGACAGTGTTGAGCCTAGTGTCTTCTGACCAGACCGATACCATGCTCATTTTTTACCGTAGACTATCGGTTATAATGACAGCCTTTTCCTCGGTTTTCCTATTCTTTATCAAGTTAACTCACTCTTATGTCATTTATTCAGATTCGCTCAGTGAATGGTGTCCGTTGTACAACAATTTCTTTTTCATTTCCTGCAAGAAACAACATATACCATGTTGAATTCAATTCATAGTGGGTAATCTCGAGTCACTGACAGAGGCCAAATGGCCACCTCCTTAGAGCTGGCACCAGGTGGCCTTCCTGGACGTTATCGACGTAGCTTCATCAACCGATTAGCAACATGCTCGGACAAGGGCTCGTCTATTTGCAAGAGTGTTGCTCGAGGCGATCAGCGGGGAGGGAAACAGCCGCAAAAACCGAACATAAGTGAAAGATCTTCCTTCCTTTCACCGACGCAGCGCTTACTGAGGTGATTTCTCCTTCTTGCAGGCCTTCTGCACCACACTAACATCACCTCACGGCAAACATGAGTCCCTCCATCTGGCCTGGGCCGTCGCTGCGGGCCTGTCGGTCATAGTCCGGGTGGATCGTCTGGGCACGTGTACCCCATTCGCCGTCAAAATATTTTTCAAAGGTTGGGTCCCATATTCTTTCTGAATATCCAGCTTAGGGGTCCTGCTTGCATTCAAGAAATGAATATCTCTACAATATATGTGATTTTATTATGTAATATCAGAACTATTTATAATGTAAGATATATTTTTATATTTATTTAGTTTTAATATTTGACTGAATATTCATCTCGCCATTCAAATGTTCTCTTGACATTTAAAATATGTATAAGGCAGGACCAACCCATGGAGTTGATTATTAAACTCACGTTGCAGCCCTATGTAGGTCGTTGTTGTTCTTTGTACATTGACTCAAAGATAAAAATGTATATAGCATATATAAGCATATATATATATATATATATATAGTTAGTATATATATATATATATGTTATATATATATATATAAGTATATATATATATATATATATATATATATTTTTTTTTTTTTTGAGTTAGTGTACAGGACCCACCACGGCTCACAATGAAGCGGGCCACACTGGGCTGAAAATCAGCACCATGGGAGTCTCATCATATATGTTTCAAAATGTCAAAGAAAGATTTGATTAGTGAAATGAATATTCAGTCAGTCAAAAATAAATAAAGCTAAATGAATTTTATCCTTGCATTGTTAATAGTCTTAAGATTACATAATGAAATCAAATCCTGCAGGGACTTTCAATTCTTGAAGATTCAAGAAAAATAGTGTTACTGCTAAAGTGGGAAGATTCAGATAAGATATGGGATAATCTTTGGAAGGTGTTATGGACCGTAAAAGTAGGAAAATGACAGCGAATAGGGTCCAGATGAAACAATCGATCAAGATATGATGAACAGATTGCGGGTGTGGCGGACGGCAAAATTTGCAAATGGGAGAGGGTCTCGTGACATATAGTGACTGTGAGTGATATTAGTGTGGCCAATACGGGAGGCGTGCAAGTATCACCTCATGTGAGCGCTTTCGTCTGTGGGAGGAAGACCTCTCACCGATGTTCGGCTTTATGTTTCTGAGTTTCCTTCTCCGCCCCGATCACTCGCCAGCACTCTTGCCAACAAGATCGGAAACCCCGTCGGAGAGCAGGGATAGTAATCAGTTGATGGAGGCGGCCTTGTCGAATGGTATCCGGGAGGTACCTGGAACAACCTCGAGAAGAGGAGGCGGCCATTGGCCTCTGTCAGCGATTTCATTGCCAGTTACCCTACATGAGAGGGAGTCCAACATAAAGTAATTTGTTTCTTACGGGAGTGGAGAGAAGTCGAAGAAATTGTTGTACAGCTGGATACCATTACGTTTTTAGAATAGGTTTTAAGCGCTTAGAAGTGCGCTGTTTAAATCTTTGAATAAACGACATATGAGTGATCTTGGTTAAGGATTAGGAATTCGAGAAAGGGGCAATCATTTTTAGCCGTTAACTCTGCTGTAAAAATTGAAGCATATGGGAAGGGTATGGGAGAGGTTCAGGTCAGGAAAGACAGCAGAAGCGCCCACACTGTCCCCTATATTTTAGAGCCGTCAGTAAACACTGGAGTAAATTCATCGTGAACTGCGGCGTGAGACAGAAATGATGCTTTTAACAGGGCAGCAGGATGGCTAGATTTTGAGAGAGATGTCAGAGCCAAGCAAATGGTAGGAGAGGGGAAACAGCCAAGGTGTGTACCCTTCGTCAAAAGAGAAAGGCAGCACCTTTTGAAAAGGGATGTTGAGGAGATTAAAGATGTTATGAACCGTGTTTGCAAATGGCCAGTAATTAGGATTTTGAGGTACCTCCTGCAGAATCGGTGTCAGAGCAGACGGTATTGGGGTTTGAAAACGAAGAAAGCATTATATATATATATATATATATATATATATATATATATATATATATATATATATATGTTATATATATATATATATATATATATATATATATATATATATATATATATATATATATATATATATATATATATATATATATTATTATGTAGAGACTTTTTTTTATATTATTATTAGTTATTATATATTATTATACATATTAATTTTGGTTACATATATATATATATATATATATATACATATATATATATATATATATTTTTATATATATATATATATATATATATATGTTATACATATACATATATATATATATTATAAGGTATACATATAAGATATGAAGAAAGAAAGAAAGATATATATTAGGGTGCCACTTATTTTTCTATTTGTTTGTAGAGGGTAGTGCCGGGTGGAATTTTGTTACACTATATCTAAAAGTAATTCCCATGAAATTTTAGCTCAATATAATAATAATAATAATAATAATAATAATAATAATAATAATAATAATAATAATAATAATAATAATAATAATAATAATAATAATAATAATAATAATAATAATAATAATAATAATAAAAAATAATAATAATAATAATAATAATAATAATAATAATAATAATAATAATAATAATAATAATAATAATAATAATAATAATAATAATAATAATAATAATAATAATAATAATAATAATAATAATAATAATAATAATAATAAGACGTAAAAAGCTTGTTCTACCTTGTGTATAAATAAATTCGTTCTAACTTGAATATTATTATTATTATTATTATTATTATTAATAATATGAGGCTCAGATTTAGTGACTATTTTATTTTAATGTTGGATAAGCATAATTTTAATATTTAAATACTGAATACATTTGTTTCAAATGCATATCATAATATTAAAACAAGCATTATAATGAAAAGCTACACCTGCGATGTGAATGTTTTTTGTAAGACTTCTTTCTCTATTTGGCTTAGGATATTTTCGACGATATTCTTGGACTGTCTGTAACAATTAAAAAATCAAATGTATTTATAAATTTATTAATCATATAAAATTCACGAAAAAAATAGAAATATAAGTTACCTTCACTAAATATTGCTTTTGTTCCTCATCCATTGTAACTTTGTCGTTGAAATCATGAATTAATTTGATACCTCTTTCGGCCGGATCATTCACCACCTTCAATTCCTTCAAAAGAAGCTTTCCTCGTTGATACTCGTTTGAGTTAATCCACTTGGATGGATGTAAGTGCAAAAAATTTCCTATTTTAAGCCTATGTAATAAATGCCAAGAATTTTTACTAGCTAGTTTCAGCAAAATCTTCTCATCAGAGCATCGCAGAAATTGGAAAACTTCTTCTTTTCTCAGTGGCAATTTCTTAAGATTGCCTAGTGTTTCACTTTGATCTTCGTCAATTTCATTATCATCTCTATCTTCTAAATTTACTTCCGTCACTGCTAACATTTTTTGTGCAATTTTTAGTTTTGTCTCCTCTGTAACCAAGTCATCAAAAAGAGCTAGTGTTATGCATTCTTCACTTAAATAATATAAATGATTGACAAATTAACCAATGGCCACTTCAGCAATATTTTCGTCTATATTGATCCAATTCTCGTAGGAATTTTATATCATTTAGTGGTGCAGATATTGCCTCTGTAGCATGGATCCAGTATTTTACGTAGCATTTCACAATAAAGCTTGCTATGCAAGCAAGTGAGTATTTTTCTTCCGTGGTTAATTTAAATTCTGTTCTAAATAAATAGATTTTTAAAGAATATATCGCTTTCGCCATCCATCTGGCCATATGATATGCACCTGGCTTTTTAAAACGTATGCCACCAAAGGGAACGCCTCCAAGAAAAATAATCACGAGTTCCAGTAGTTAACGATAATCTTCTCGAGGAAATATTTCAGAAATTGCATCGTTCATACTGTTTAGGATAGTTTCAGCCTCAACCCCAATCATTTGTTTGATTTCTTGGTTCTCAACACCTGGAATGAAATTCAGAACATTAATTTTAGATCAACTTTCTTGAAATCTTTTGACTAGTGGGATGTGAGGGCCGGGGACTACAAATTTGTTTTTTGCAAACACTGCTGCCAAAATAATTTCAAAAATATGATGACGGCAACCTAAATGTAAAATACTTCTTTCCAATTTTTGTTCTAATAGCGCACAAGCACCTTTAATTCTGCCTGTATTTGATGGAGTGTTATCAAAACAAAATGATTGTACTTTCTCTACCAAATTCCAATTCTCCAATGTTTAATATATCGCTGAGGCCATTTCGGCACCGGTAGCTGCTGGTAAATCAGGGACACCTAGTAACTGTTCCACATTAGCTCCAGTAGCAATTATGGCCAATCTTTCAACAGGTTTACCACTTATATCTTGCAACAATTTCGTATCCCAGTGAATGGTTATAAATTGTGCATCAATAGAGCAAAATTTTTCTTTTATGTTCTGTGAATACTGTTTTCGAAAGTGATTACGTTCATTCCGAATAGATGTTCGATTAATTACATAAGGTGTCGGATCTAAAGAAACAGCTTCCATGAATGCCATTATTAAATGCGCAGAATCTCTCTCACTAACTTGACATTTATCTAAGGCGGCTGCTAATCGAGGAGTGAGTAAACTAATTCTAGCTCTTTTCTTTGGTTTCATGGAAGATAAACGTTTCTGTTTTTTTTTCCTGATGTTCTTCTTCGCTATTTTCTCCCTCCAATTCTGAATCTGAGACAATATCAATATCTTCCACTACAATTAAAAACAAAATATGTTTAAAATCTTTATTCTTTAAATTGTAATACAACAACTAGCAACTATATAATATTTATATAATTACATTCTCTGGAAACGTCGGCCGAAGTAGATGGTTCATTTAAGCATTTTTGCTTTCTTTCTTCTTCTTTTTCTAGTCTTTTTAATTTTCGTTTCTCAATAGCATCTAAATTTCTATCGACGCCACACATTGAACCTGGTCTTCCCTTTTCACGCTGTTTTCTTAAAAATTGTCTATCATCTTCGATACTGATCATTTTCAACGCATTCTGATGTGCTATGCCAAATAGATCTTACAAAGAATTAGAAAAATCTTGTCGTTTCTTTAAGATAATATCGCTAGATTTTTTCTTGTCCTTTACCAACTGCCATGTATTATATAAAGCTTTCAATTTACCTTTACATTTATGAGGTTCTTGGGTAGGGATTCTTGCTTTCTTCCAAAATATTACACATTCTTCAACAGCAAGAGTTGCACTATCATTAAAATTAAGTTTGCCAACGCGCATGTTGTAAAATAACACGCGTAAACAGTCTCCTTTCGATGGTAATTTGCTCCCTGTTATTTGATGTGAGTAATGTCCGATCAAATAAATTTCTTTGTGTAAAGCCTTTGCTATATTTAAAAACGTAACTAATTATCTTCGCTTATATCTAAAAAGTCACAACTTTAACACTGACAGAGTAAAATTCAAACAGTCACTTATTAGCACACACTGTCCATTTTTTGGCTGATCACTTAAAATTTTAAAGGACGAGCGCTACGTGTTAACAACCTTAGATTTAGCTAAAATTTGGTGGAGAACCTTTCAACATACAAAGGAACAAAATTCCGTCCGGCACTAATCAAAATCTGATTTTTTTACTATAATAAGTGGCACCCAATATATATATATAGGAAAATAAAAAGAATATATATATATATATATATATATATATATATATATATATATATATATATATATATATATATATATATATAT
>JABUQX010100423.1:15000-17500 GCA_015478945.1 Trachelipus rathkii
ATATATATATATATATATTAAAAGAGAAGCAAAAAACAGCTTTCTTGGATCTTCATTAAATCTTCCATGTACTTCTTTCAGTTCTTTTACGATACCAACAATTTTACGATACCAACAAAGTATCTTTGAATATAGTAATACTTCAATATTTATGAGACCAAAGTGTCTTACAGACACTGAGGTGTTTGGGTCATACTTACAGATTCCCTTCCCAACCTAAATACGCTAGTATTACCCTAGTCGTGCTTATGTTCTTATAACAATTGTTGATCCACAATATAGGATGAACTTTTTTTTTATTAAACTCTTATAGTGAAGGCTTTATATAATGGATTATAGTAGATTATAGATACAATGAAAAATGCGATAAAGAAAACTTCAAGGATAGCGATGGGCGCTTTGAGATTGTCTTACAATAATCATCCTCAACCTAATGAAGTTTCTCTCCAAGATGGAAGCCTAAGAGTTAATCATCAATACCATCAACGTCATCATATTTAACTGATCAAAGATCTGCTTTTTAAGAATGATTTTAAAGTTATTATGATTCTGAAGAGAGAAAAGAGAGTGAGAATGAAACCGAAAACAGAAACAGAAAAAAATACGAAAACCGACAGAAGGAAATCTTATCAAAGAATTTTAATTAAAGTTATTTAAACGAAAACTCAGTTTCCCCGAAGACTACAAAAGAGATAATTTTGAAGTGGTGGAGTGGTTAAAAAAAATCCACTTATCACATTTATAGAAAGAAGGTGCTTTTAGTCTCTACTTTATCAGTATACTCAGAGAGAATCATTTCTGAAGCTAGAAATGTATTTGAAGAGAATAGATATAAGGTTATACCAAAACATGGAGAACAACGAAGTTTTTCTGCATCACGTTATTTGAATATTCAAATTAATTTACACTCAAAATTAAAATTAGTTAGGCTTTTCTCATGTTTCTTACTGTTAATAAGTAAATAAATTTTGAATATATATGTGACTATGTTAGCCGAATGTTTAAACCAACATACATTTCAAAATAGATAGACTATAGGGTAAAAGTTACTTAACGGCTACATATTAATAGGGTAAATTAGTAAAGGTAGTGCATATCAAACGAAAGTTTAAATAAAAATGAACATTTTTAGGGGTGAAGTTAAAAAATTTTAAGAGTAATTAATTTTTTTTTGTGTATCATGTAGTGAATTACTTTCATCATCGCCTATTCATACCTGCGTGATACGGTCATAAATTTGAGGTAAGGGACGGAGTTAATTGCAGAACTTACTGTTTCATATTTGACTCTGCTCCTTCCACCAAATTTTTACGACATCCGCATTACCTTCCCCCAATATTCTTTTAAGAAAATGATATTTTAAGGCCAACTAAACCTTTTTATTATACCCATTTTTTTTTTTGGCACTAATTATTATTTTTTGAACAAAAATAAAAATAAGATATGCATTTTTTCCCCAAATATTGTTGTACTTTTTATCAGATGTGTCCATAAGTAGTGTTTTAAAGTTAGTAAACATTAGTAAAGGGTATTCTACTAACTAACCTAACCTCTTACCTAACCTCATTTCACCCCTAGAAAATCTATTTATCTATTTACCTGAGAAATTTTTTTTTTGATCCGACCTACCGTTTCGTGTGGCCGTTAAGTAACTTTGTCTAAGTATAGTCAATAATTTAAATGACCCCATATAAGGGGTGAGTTCATTGGCAGGGATGAAATGTCTCTTGAAAAATAAATTTTATGAAAAGTTTCCGGAAAGAAACTCTCGGATGTGGATCATGAACATCCTCTAATATATATATTACTGTATATATTATATATATATAATATATATATATAATATATATATATTAATATATTATAGTATATATATATATATATTATAATTATATAGTATATATATATATATATAAATTTATATATTATTATATATACTAATCTGTCAAAGTAAGTTTACTGAATATCCTATGAACGACTGAGTAATGTAGCTCCTCCGTGACGTATATACTGGGTAACTAGTTACCTAGCTACATATCATACAAGTTTTAACCGAATTTATAGAAGGACAGTCCTTGCACTACATTGTTTTTCTGTATGGGCGTGTGTTTCTAAGATCTCGTTACGTCTTTGCACTTCATCTTTTTGTGTATGTGCGTGTTTTCTATCCTCTATCCTCGTTACGTTTTTGCGATGCAGATAAATATTAAACAGCGGTACGCTATTCAAATTCTGTTGTGAAACGTAAAAGTCTGGGCCAATGGTATGACATTTGCTTTTTTAACACGAAGCTTATGGGAATGCCACTCTATCGAGAACTATGGTTTTTAAGTGGCACAAAGCTTTCAAAGAGGGCCGAGAAAATGTTGAAGACGACCCTCTTTGTGGAAGACCAATCTCGTCAACAAACGATGAAAATGTGCAAGTTGTTAGAGCTGTGATGGGAAAGATTGTCCGGGTTTCAGTGTGCAGAGTGAGTTGCAGAAAGAACTGGTTTGGA
>JABUQX010100423.1:22500-27500 GCA_015478945.1 Trachelipus rathkii
TTGATGGCACCGAGACCACCAATGTAATAACAGTAGTCTACAGAGTGATATACTATCATATATACTATCATATGATCCTATATATGATCCTTCATATATATAATATTCTTACTGGTTAATTAGCGGACCCTTGGGAAAGTCCAGTTACATAGTGAATGACCTCTTCAATTCTTCTTACAACGTATTTGTTTTTATTTAAAAAATATATAGAACTTAAGAGAAAATATTAGTATCTTGGTAAAATATTATCTAATAATATAATAATAAATAATAATGATAATAATAATAATATATAAATAATATAATAATAATAATAATAATAATAATAATAATATATCAATAATAATAATAATAATAATAATGATAATAATAATAATAATAATAATAATAATAATAATAATATAATATATAATAATAATTATAATTATTATAGAAGCAAGATATGAAGTTATCGAAATTAATATATAATATTATTACCATAGTTCTTTTTTATAAAGGATAGAAATTTATTTTTATTTAAATTCGGAAAGCTCGTCGCAAATTTAAAACACGTTTTTTTTGCTTCTAATTAAACAACAATTTTATTAAATTTGATTTTTTTCTTAGTTTAAAATGAAAGTTGGATCTCTGATTAAATATATTTAAGTGCTTAATAGTTAATGAATAATATTAATTATTATTATTATTAATTATTTATTATTTATATTATTATTATCTATTAATTATTATTATTATTATTAATTATTATTATTATTATTATTATTAATTATTATTATTTTTTATTATTATTAATTATTCATTATTATTAAATTTACTTATTATTACATTGTTGCTTACTTAGGGCAAATATCTGAGAATCTAGAAGAGAAAGTAAATAGAGATTCGTTCATAATTAATTTTTTCACTTCTTTTAAAATCGAGCGGTTCAGTTCTTTAATATATATATATTATAATATATACTATATATATTATATATATATATATATATATATGATATATATATATATATATATAATATATATATATTATATGATATATAATATATATATATATATATAATATTTATATATATATATATATATATATATATATATAATATATATATATATTATATATATATATATATATATATATATATTTCTTTTATATCTATTATATACCTATATATAATATATATATATATAATATATTATATATATATATATATATATATATATATATATTATATATTTTTTTCAAATATATATATATCTAATCTATATTTTATATATATAAAGGTATATATATCTATTATATATATATATATATATATTATTATATATATATTTATATATATACTATAATATCTTCCTTTCAATATGAAATTTATCTAATCTTTATTTAAGGTTTTTGTGACTAAATAGGTAGAATTTTTTTTTTTTAACAAAAATGTTTGCTAAAACTTGACTTTAAATTCATTTAATTTAACTATCGGAAATTTTTTATCACAATTTCATTAATTCATGTCCAGTAATTTAAGTCAAAATTTTTGACAGTGACATTTGTCATCCTTTCTTTTCTCTTTCTTTCTTTCTTTTTCTTAACTTTTAATTCATTTTTTATTTAATCCTTTTTCTATTTATTCGTTTTTTGTTTTACTTTCCCTTGTTACTTTCCTTCTTCATTTCTTTTTTAATTTTTCTTTTTTTTTAATTTTCTCATTTCTTTTTGGAAGATTTAATAGTCCGAATTTTTACAAGTTTATAATGAAAAAAAAAAAACCTGTTTTACCGTACTTGCAGCTTATTCATGACAATTGTTACTTCTGGGATGAAAAGAACCTCAGGTAATTTATGTAAATCTTTTCCGAAGGATAATGAAAGAGTTTCTTTCCTTAAAATAGAACATTGATCGAGATTCGGAATTCTAAATACGACGTTTCGTAGTCTCTATAAAATTCTTTAAATTTCCTATTGTAAATCTCAAATGTTTACTTTATTAAAGACAAACTCTTTCATTGTAATTTTACACCAAACAGGAGATTACAAGGATCTTCGGGAAAATAAATTATTATTCTGATTAATTATAAGTAACATTATAACAATAAATGAATGACACTATCAAAGAGAAACATTCTATCGACAGAATTTTTTGTGCTTTTGAAGTAACAGATTTTAATAAAGAAATTAATATGATAAACAATTCGATATTGGTAAGAACGAGTATTTTAAACACCAAACTATCCATCTATAACATTATTATTATTATTATTATTATTATTATTATTATTATTATTATTATTATTATTATTATTATTATTATTATTATTATTATTATTATTATTATTATTATTATTATTATTATTATTATTATCATAACATCGCTATTGTTTAATTATCAAATTCCATTCTGTTAAACTTACTGTAATTATCTTATCAATTTAATGACCACATTTATTCTTATATTTATTCATTAATTAAAATAATTACCTGTAATAACAAAATTAATAATTAAGAAAGTATCCATCACTTATTGTTTTAGTACTACAAATCTCTTTAATTATTTGAAATACTATATTAATTTATTATTTTTTTCATTGGCCACCACATCCCAACTGACTTTCTATTTAAAACAGTTGTTAAGGTTAGCAATTATTCAGTCAATTTTATGTTGAGGTAATCATTACATATTATTATTATTATTATTATTATTATTATTATTTTTATTATTATTATTATTATTATTATTATTATTATTATTATTATTATTATTATTATTATTATTATTATTATTATTATTATATTATTATTATTATTATTATTATTATTATTATTATTATTATTATTTATTATTATTAATTATTTAATTTATTTTATTTATTTATTTATATATATTATATATATTATATATATTATTTTATATAGTATGTATATTCTGGGTCCAATATTGTTTTTTATTTATATATTTTATTTATATATATATATATATATATATATATATATATATATATATATATATATATATATATATATATATATATATATATATATATATATATATATATATATTATATAACATTATTATATATATATATATATATATTATATACATATAATATTATTATAATATATATATATATTATAATATTATATATATATTTATATATAATATAGTATTATATATATATATATATATATTTATAGTATATATTATTATATATATATATATATTTAATAATATTATACTACTACAGAGATGCAGTATCTAGATACATGTATCGGCGATACGTATCGATCGATACATTTGTATCGGTATCAGTATCGCTTAGACAATTTCTAAATGTATCGAGTATCGGTATCGCTTTATGCATTTTTCTATAGATGTATCGGAAAAAATCGATAATCGATACTCAATACATTTTCCAAATATTTTTTCAAAATTATATATATATATATATATATATATATATATATATATATATACTATATATATATTATATATATATATATATAATATATTAATATAATATATCATAATATATATTATATATATATATATATATATATTATATATATATATATATATATATATTATATATAAATATATATAATACATATATATATATATATATATATATATATATATATATATAGTATATATATATATAGTATATATATATATATATATATATATATATTAAATATATTTAATCTATATTATATATATATATATATATATATATATATATATATATATATAATTAATCGATACTCGAAACATTTTCCAAATTTTTTTAAAAATTATCTTTCTTTCTTTCTTCTTTCTTTAATCTTCCTTTATTTTCCCCAAGAATGGGAAGTTAAGGTGCGTGACGAGCTCGGAAAAGAAAAGCAGTAGAGAGCATGAAATAAGTCGAAAAGAAAGCCCAGCCTACCGGCCCCTCAGTACCATTATAGGGAGAACTCATTCGCAGTCAGAAATCACCCTAAGTTTTCATGGGACATGTGATGGACCCTCACTATGTAAATCGTCAGTGTAAAGGGTTCATCCCTTGGCCAGGTGGGCCACAACATCCCCTCACAATCCCCGCATTCATCCTGTTAACCCTTTCTTCCTCGCCTCTACCAAACTACATTTTCTCTCCTTCAGACCATTCGTTTCACGAGACGTCAATCCACTTTCTCTTCGTCTCGCCAGCGCGGTCGGTTTTCCCAAACACCGCCAGCTATACAATCCGCTTAACCTACGATATCATTCATCTTCCCATGAACCAACCATCTCAACATACTTTCATTTATTCTCTCATTTACCCCTTTCTCCAAACCACACATCTCTTCTAATACGTTCATCCCTCATTTTATTAATTCTTCTCACACCTAGCATGCCCTAAAATTGTCCATCTGAAACATTGAACTTTTTAGATCTATACTTCTTAATTCTAGCGCATAGTCACTACTATACACTAACACAGGTAAAAACATACCCTCATGTAAGACCCAGGCGCACTCAAGACTTAGTCCCTTTACATTCACCAACGATTCAATTGCACCAGCCACCTTCTGCATTCACGAACTTTCCTACTACACTCTGCATCATCACGTTCCTTTTTCATCCAACATAACCTAAATATTTAAAACTCAGACACTTGCTCGAGCTGCTTCACCTCTAACATAACTTCACACTGAGGATGTCTCACTAAACCATAACTTACTCTAATCGTTCTTTCAACCCTCTTTTACCACCTGCCAAATCTCTCTACCATCCTCTCAAACTCTCTTCAGATTCGCACACAGAACCAATTCATCCGCATATAATAGGTAGGGCCCTCCCACTCATCTCCATTCTCCATCATTCTAACACCATATCCTGCATCCCACCTCTAATTCTTTTCATAACCCCATCCATGATCAACTTGAATAACCCAAGGAGACATAACACAACGCTGTCTCACTCCGCTATTAATCCTAACCAATCACCATTGACACCATTTATTCTACACACGCTTCACTATCGGTCATACA
>JABUQX010100424.1:0-20000 GCA_015478945.1 Trachelipus rathkii
AAAAAAAAGGGGGAATGAGTAGCACGTAAATCCAACAAAACCTATCATGTGAGTGATGGAGGGAAAAAAGAGGAGCTTGTTCAGGCTAAATATACACTCTCTATCGAGGAGCGCAACACACACAGACACACACAGTGCATCGAGTAGACGATGGCAGGAACTTGACTATGTTAGTGAAGGAGACGACATTTCTTCTAAACAAGATCGAGATTAATAAAACGCACATGTAACGACTCTATAAATTAGGATTTGAAAAGAGTAGGGGAGGTGCAGGAGAATAGCTCACATCATAAAAATTAATGTCCACGTGTTACCCAAGTCGACTTAATCTTTAAAACCGCATAGATCGATTCATGCAGTGAGGGAAAAGAGACAAAACGAATTCATCTGTCCACGAAACAGAGACCTCCACTGATCCTGCTTGATCTACTGTGCCAATCCAAGTAAGTGAGTTAAATAAGCCCTACTTAGGCAGACGCAGAAATTTTAAAGCAGCATTCATCACTCCGGTTGTTATAAACTGCGAGACTTCAACCTCGCCACCCGAATAACTTTTGGGACGACTCTTGTCCACCGTCGTACTAGTCTAAAAGATCCTTGTAATTCGCCTAAGGATGTCTTAAATGTAGGACTCCCGTACCATATGAAATGTTAGATACACACGCATGTCTTCCTGTAATATATGAGAGTAGATTTCATTTTTCATTCAACCATTCTCTTATGAAGTACGTTTACCATTTGAGGTCCGGCTATTGATTATTTAGTAGACAGCCGCGACGCATTTATCGAGCAATAGCCCTAAACATGAAATTGGTCAGAGCCCAATGTTAAAAACCCAATTCCAGCTACGTTTTATTAGGTACAGAACTCCCTACTCTTATTAATGTCTTTTTGTAAAACCGATCATATCCAGGATTTCGAGTAATCTACCTTTTAGTGGTTTATCACGTAACTTTACTGCCATGGAATCGAAAAGCTTTCCGTAGGGCAAATGTTGATCTAGGTGCAGAATATATTAATTTGTTACTCGGATAATCAATAACGACATCGTTACTATCTAATGAAACTCCTAGCAGGCAGAGAATCCAGAGTTTTTTCTAATAGTAGTTGGATAACCCTGGGGCTAAAATATTGCAAGTCCCAGACTAAACACTTTACGTTGAAACGAGCAACTATTCAAAGACTAAGCTAAATCTGAGAATGATAATTCACAATGGAGATAACATCCAATGGCTAAGATACTCCATTTTTTCAGCCTTACCAAAACATCAGTGAGTACTATTTAGAAAAAGAGTAGATAGAAGAACAGCCACCATTTCTCAGACTCGCTAAACGCGTAACCTATAATGGTTACAAGACGAGAAACCATTCCTAAGTAACTTGACAAGATCAAAATATATCTAGGGCTACAATCGTCTAGGAAAATGAACCACCTAACATAGGCACCAGTAGCACATTAAACTCTGAAAACAACGCTAATTACGTCATCCTCTCCTCAAAATCATGGGGTGCTGATACGCAAGTTTCCTTTTGCAGTGTCCACAAAGCCACAATAATTCGAAATACGGAAGTGGAACTATGGCAAGCGTAGTGGATAATGGTTCGAGGGCCTAAAAGAGACCCAACTCTACTTACACCTAACTGTTAGAAACTCATGAAAAATAGAATCCAGAACGAGGACGATTTGTATCTCCAACTAAAGGAGCCAGAATGTGAATGCCAAAACTCTCCATCAACTCGAAGAGGAATAACAACATGTGCAGCAAAGTTATCTTCGTCTTTGGCAAACGCAAGCCGAAATACCGGTGCGCTCTAAACAACAATATCTGCGAGAAGATGAGACCAAACAAATAACCAGATCCTCCTTAACTGTCCATATATGCAAACACACTGTTTATAAACATCCTTGAAACTGTTCATCAATATCCCTTTTGACAAATATTTTTGAGCCGTATCCATACGTAGAAGAGTACAAAACACCAATGGGCGTATTCCCATGCTGCCAAACCATCACTTATCCTAGGCCCTAACCAATCTCGATCACCAAATTTCGCGACAGACCGAGCACACTAGGTCTTGTTAAAAGGCATCATTATAGGTCTCATATGCACGCAATTCACGGTGAAATTTACTACAGTATTTATAACAGAAATGGCTCTAAAACAGGGGACGAAGAAGATGTGGATACAAACTGCGGTCGTTAATCCTGAGACTGCAAAACCTTTCACAATGCCTTACCCATCATATGTTTAGAATTTTTACGACAGAAATTATTGAAATAAATGATTGCCTCTCTCAAAATTTTGATAATTCCTTTCCAAGACAAGTTATCATTTTGTCATAATTATGATCAGATTAGCAGAATCAAGACGACCCTCAGATACAAGTGCTTAAAGGCAAAGACCCTAATATTACATGAAAATACACAATTGGTATCAAAAAAGAAGGAAAACCGCTAAACAAGCAATAATTCTTAGCGGTTTGACTCACACAGTTCGAAGAAAAAGATAAACACATATGTTTGGACCATCCTTTCACGATAGGAGAACTGGGCAAACAGAGAAAAAAAGCTGACGGGGGAAGAAGGGCAGAATGGCCGGTCCGTCGCTCATTTCACGAGAGTTGATGCTAGAATACCTATCAAAGCGATGACCATTCAGACAAGTGAGATCGCACGATCTCATCACACTGATTATTATCACACTGCTTTCGACAAGCTTTCCTGTCTTGGCGAGTGTTGGGCGAAGAGGCGAAAAAACATTGAAATAATATAAAGCCGAACAATTGATGCGTGGTCTTCCTCTCAAACGTAACGAAAAAGCGCCTTACAAGTGAGAGATGGGTCCCTACATATAAGGAACAATAAAAACGAGAGAAAAAAAAAAAACAGTACTATGTTTTCCCAAATATAAGAATAAATACAAATTATTAACAAATGTCACTAAAAATGACTCGTGCCGTCCTCCATCCTTCTCTCGAGGTATTGCTGACGATCTCCTTGATATTATCAATAAACAAAACAATTAGTTGTAATAGAAACTTTATGGAGAAATTGGAGGTATTTTCTTTTTATAGAAAGCTATTTGAATATTATGAAGGGAGATCAAGGCGATGGAAAGAGACAAAAACCTACATTACCGACCTGAGGCACAGATATCAAAAAGAAGAAAGAGACTTTCTCCACTGCGACTCCTTACTCAGCTAAAGGGACGAGAGCAGACCCAGGGATTTAAGAAGCTTGACATCTTATTAGGGCTAAACGCCAAAATTCTTGTATTAGGCAAGTTTTAAAATGCACTCATTACGAGACAGGCAATTAAATTTTAAAGGACCAGGGTATAAGAAAGTCCAAAACCCCTTAAACATAAGCGTAACAAAGACGTAGCAGGACACATACAAGCCTATGGTATAACATAACGATAATAAAATAACGCATGAGATTTTAACATAAATCAGTAATATATATATAGATAATAATATAATATAGTAATATTGAGTTTAATAATAAAGATAAGAATAATAGTAATATATAATAATATATATAATATATAAATATATAGTTAATATAGATATAATATAATATAATATATATAAATAATATGATAATATATATAAAGAAAAATAGTAATGATATATATATTTATAAATATGAAATATATAATAAATATATAAGATATATATATATATATTTATAAATATAAAATATATATAATTAATAGAGAATATTTATAATATATATGAAATATAATATATATAATTATATATATAATATTAATAAATATATATATAATATAATAAAATAATAGGTCAGATACCCTAAAAGTTCAGGCAATGTAACTATGTAACTAGAAAAACCTAATAACGCTACACAGAAAATTTATATCATAATTTAATGAATCAGAAGACATTTTTATAGAAGTGAGAAATTAAAAAAAAAATAAAAAAATACGCTTTGTAAAAAAATAATAAAAATATTTTAAAGAATTTTGAAAAATTACAAGTTTTTTTTTGAGATAATTCGAAATGGCGCCTTACTCGAACTGAACACGCAAACGGTGCCAAAATGTATGAATATTATTTTTTTAAGAGTTAACGAATACCAGACACGGAATAAAAAAGAACAGAAATGGATGAGTCGGCGGTTTCATCGGCATAACCCAGGAGGACGAACAAGGGGAACATTCGTCACCCCCTAACTGTCCCTCCGGATCGCCTCGAACACCCCTAAAAGGATTAAAAAGAAAAAATATATTTTCGAGCCAAAGCAGAGAAAAAAATGGTAGGTAGCTTGGCAAACTTTATGCTCTCGAGACTACTAAAGCAGGTTTCCAAAGTCAATCAGAGCGTGCACTATTACTGCACTAAAGATTTTTACTAATATTTAGGGGAGTATATTAATAAATATTAGAATAAAATAAATTTTGTTTTTAAGTTTAGCTATGACGATGAAAATTTTTAAGCTAGAAGAATTCAAAAAAATGATTATTTATTCCTGTAGATGTTTAATAGTATATTGCTAGTTTACATAGGCTGAAACCTCTTCGGGATGCCTGGCCATATGATATAATATATATATATATATATATATATATAGTAAATAGTAAATAAGAATAAATAAATATAAATATGAGTATAATATATATATTATAATATATATAATAAAATATAGTATAGATATATATATATATATATATAATATTATATATGATATATATATATTAGTATATATAGTATATGCAGTATATTAAGATATATAATATATATATATAGTAAATAATAAATATAGTATAAATACAATAATATATAATTTACAGTATAATTGATAATAATAATATATATATAATATATATATATGAGATATATAGATTACATATATATAATAGAGAGATCAGTCCTAGAAAAGAGGTGAGCAATTTCTTAAACCATCAAGACTTATGCATCGAGGCAAACAAATAAAACCATAAAGGCGAAACCATAGCCACGACTCTTCCTAAAAGAGAGATAGAGATGCTTAATGAATTATTTGAATATTCCTTACTAGGAAATGGCATAACAATAATTAAAATAATTCGTAATGGTAAGGTATTATGTTATAAGTAAAGATTCGTATATGTAAGAAAATTATTTCCTTTCTATGTAACTGCTCTGATATTAACGTTACGTTAAAAGTTATAAGGGTAATGGTAAAACGTTACAAATTTTATAAAAATTGACCTTAATCAATAAGAATCACCATAGATCGAGCAGATGTACGAGGTTGTTGGGATATAGTGAGATATTTCGACTTTAATATAGGTAGTTAAATATTTATTGTGGGTGATGGTGATTAAGTACCGTACACATGACAATTTTTAGATAAAAAAAATTTGACCTTAATCAATAGATTGAATATCCATCACGAAGATGGTCAAGAAGGGAGGTTGGAGTAGAAAGATTGATTGAGAGATGTGCTGCTTAAAGGTTTCTAAAATCGTAAAATTTGGTATAGTTATAAAATAGAAAAGAATAATAATTCTATTTTATTTATTTATTGTATTTATTGATATTATTTGTTGATTCATGATGGATATATGAACCATTATTGGAATTTAGAAATCCGTAACAGTATGCCAAATAAATATAAAAAGACACCAACTAATGTTGATTGAAATAAACGAATGTTTATTAACTTGGCACCACAACGGCTCCAGTACCGGTGCACCAACTACAACTCTGAATCCTTCTCAACTACTCCTCATTCTTCATTCTCTTCCTTCCTCCTTTCCTCATTACTTCTTTACCTTCCTCCCTTTCTTCTTCCTTTCTTCTTTCTTACTTCTTTCCTGAGAGTGATTTTTGCATTTCCGAATACATATTCTTTTTCTTATTTTTCAAACTGAGACCAACCTCCGGGGGGGTTTCTGGACTCCGGAGTCCTGAATCAACTCCAATCTCCGTCTCCGACTCCAACTCACTCTACCTTTCTCAAAAGTTTCAGTCTTAACTACGTCATTTTAATGAATAAGAAGGGGTGGGGAGTCCACCCCTTACGGGAGGGATGCTAGGGGTAATGTAATCCTCGTCTCACAGAATGAGCTTACATCACCATATAACCATCACTACACAATTTAATCAATACGAAATAACTCTAACCGACATGTAGATATAAGTATTGGGACTCAGAACGGATGCGAAGAAAGCAACCACTGAGAGCGAAAGCAAAGTCGGAGGTGCGTAAAAACGATCCCATACAGGGATCGTTTTTCGATTCGACTCAGTTTCGATTTCCTTCGGAAATCGAATCTTCGACGTAATAATAAATATAATAGTGATATGATGGTATGCCAACAGCGCGCGCTCAACGGGCTGACGTAATCCTCGTCTTCCGACGAGAATTACGTCATCACGACTTGAGCCTAACTCTAAACGTTAAGGAAAGACTATGAACTCAATCTCTGGTATGGAAAGCCAAAGAAGGTATAAACGAGCGAGGGGCGTAAAGGGCTTTTAACCGCTTCTCATGGGGTTGACCACCACCTCTATATACTCCTAAGCAAGACTTTGAAATTTAACAGCCCGGATTCGGCTTAATGTCTCCATACAATAAGATTATATTCCAAGTTTCTAGACCTTATAAATCTCTCGAGCTAATAATCCTTCATATCGAAAGAGGGTGGAAAAACAAGTGAGTCAATAAGCGGGCATTACTAATTATATATATATATATATATATTATATATATATATATATAAATATATATATATTATAAATATATAATAATATAATATATATATTATATATTATTATATATATATATATAGTAATAATATATATATAATATATAATATAATATATATATATATATATATAGTGCAAAGGATACTGAAACGGGAATTTAGGGCCGACCAAAAAGAAAAATAAAAATTATTGAGTGGAGTTATGAAATAATGAAAATGATAAGAGACACAAGAGATTAGTTGACAATTCAATTTAATATATTTTTTTAAGTTCATACCTCACGGGCATTGCCCTATTATTCTAGGAGGGGAACTCTCTAGGTAATTTCTACCTAGGATCTGGACTAGGGATCAAACCACCAGGCCCTTGCCATGCGACTCTGTCGACTTTAATACCGACTGAGCCACTGTGGCGGCAATATTGTTTAAAGTAAAAAGTAATAAGAGGCAAATAAAAGATAATGTATCAGTGTAATATAATATTACAGGAGAGTGATTAAAATATATGGAATAAGCAATTACACATATAACCTTTTTCCCCAGCAAAGTGGGGGGGGATGGATATTGATTTTTTGATAGCTAAAGTGTTATAATTCTTGGTGGAATAACCTGGAACTAGCAGAAGTGAACAGGAACCGAATACTATGAGGAGGATTTCTTTGCATCCCTCCGTTTTCCAGCATTAGTAATGTGCAATTTATAAACATAAATTGCTTATTAGAGCTATCTTTCTCTCCTCATCTTCTTCGAATTATCTATATTTTTAATCCTACTCCTACAATCAATCAATAAGTTTTATATATAATATATATAGTATATATATAGATATATATATAGATATATAATATATATATATAATATATATATAATAAGTTATATAGATTATATATATATATATAATATATATATATATATATATATGATATATATAATAATATATAAATATATATATATATATATAATATAATATTAATATATAATAATATAAATATAATATAATTATATATATACATATATACATATAATAAATAATATATATAGAATATATATAATATATAAATAGAATATATAATATATATAGAATATATAATATATAATATAATATAGATATATATATAAATAATATATAGTAACAAAGGTAGGCATTAACAGCGTTTAAAGCGTTAATCCGTTAATTAACTCGATAATTTTTTCGTTAACTTTTAACGCTTTGGAGAGTTAATTTCGAAAAAAAGGTAACGGAGACTATTAAACGAGTTAAATAATTTTCCCTAAATCGTCGTTAATCGTATACTTTAATTTACGAGTTTATAAAATATTTTTCTTATTCAGATTATTGAAATTGTTTAGATTTCGATTTTGATAACAACTTTAATTTCCTTCCCAAAAATTTCCTAACGACAGTAACCTCTCAATGGCTCAAAATGTATTTATTCCTACACGGTTTTATTATACCGTTTAGAAATGTTTGACGGTTTTTTCAGAGTTTGCTGTATTCCTCATTTCTTATGTTCGCAATTGAAGAAAAAAGAGAATAGTGACTGTTGCCACGTATCAATGAGTCATTAACTTCTTTCGTTAGTTACTTGAACTTTGCTTCTTTTGTGAACTAGTGAAAAAATATAAGAACTAGGCCCCATAAGCTTTGTAACTTATAAAAAATATACATATTTGATAATTAAAATTCTAAGTTGACAATATCCTATTATTTTTAAATAATAATAAACTACACAAAGTATTACGTAAAAGAATGTCCCAGTTTCAATGCTTAATTATAACAGCGTAAATATACAATAATCAACAGCATATTAAAATACATCAATGAGGACTCATATGAACAGAGTTATTTCCTAACATATGTTCATATGTGCCCCTTCGGTTATAGGGGATACATATCAGATCGATAATCCATATCCTACCCAAACATTGGTTAAACAGATCCGGAGTAATGGAAGGAACGGAAATGAACAAAATTCATGCGTTTACAACTCAGCGTATAATTGGGCAGCCCATAGGAAGAAATCGCATGCGTTAAGTCCGGGGACAGGCGGGGGGGCCAAATATATAGAGCTCTGTCGTCTGAACCATTAGACCAAACCAACGATCTGGGAGTAAGTCGATCACCCACGCTCGCACTATGTGACTACCCAATGTGGAGGGCTACCATCTTGCTGCCAAAATAATAAAGTTAATACCGGCTTCGAATCTCTAATATATATGTGAAAAAGAGCCATTATGTACAAGTATCAGCGATAGGCGAACCCCTGTTAGTTGCTGTCTGCGAAAAAGAAGGATTCCGAAACACCTAGGCGTACCCGGGATAATGGCGCCAGACAAAAGGTTAAACCTATGGGGAATCAAGTTTCGTAGCTTCTAAAATACAAAGTTCATGCGGATTTTCAGACCCCAGATACGAACATTATGGCATGTCACCTTACCCCGAAGATGAAAAGGTGGACTCAATCGCTAAACACTATACGTCCTTAGAAAGAAAGTCATCGAGTCTCGACTAAAACACTGCACAGGCAAAGGTAAACCGTAGAGCCTAGTCGTCGGGCCTTTAAAAGCATGTACAAACTGAACCCGTATGCACGCATGTGTAAAGTTTCCTTGAACACTCACACAACCGTCGTTTTTGGCACCCTCAGTTCGTGACTTGCTCTCCGGACGGATTTCTTAGGACTATGAAGAAACGAGGCTCTGATACGGTCCACATCCTGTAACAGTCCACTTTGGGCCGAATTCCTGTACTTTTGCCTTTTACAAAAGACATCCATTAGTAATTGCAAATTGCCTATACCATCGAACGAATGTCTCTTGCCAACAATGGAAGGATCACATTGGAAACAAGATAAACGATACAGCACGTTGAATCGTCAATTACAAAAGATTCACACTTAGCAATATGTAGAACACAGAAAGCTTTACGCTCAGGACTTCGCCATTGTCAGTATGTGGCGCACGCACTAGAGAAGGCTACATCTGAATGCGCGCATGCGCGTAATGTCAACCTATCAGGAAACTCGTTTCTAGGCGCAAGTGACATATTCGAAACCTATGCAACTATTTACTCTTCATTGATGTATGGTTTATGAGTAATATGGGAATATTGTAATATTATGCTGTTATAATAAAGCATTGAAACTGGGAAATTCTTTTAAGGACAAAGAACTATTGAGTATTAATTTAATAAGGTATTTACGCAATGGAAGTATTTTTCGGCAAGGGGCAAAAGCATCTGCTATAGGTCAAAGCCTAATTAATTTATCTGATAAGCTTTTAATATCATTAATTAATATTGTTAGGGATATTATTATGATAAAAGAAAATTAACAAATAATTATTACTAATTCTAACATATTTTGAAGACGGTTACGTTAACGATAACGTTAACTCTTCCGCCTACAATTCTTATAAAACCGATAAACGGCTTTAATGAATAACGTCGTTAATATTTTTTGTTACCGATTAAAAATTTAACGGTGTTAACTTTTCATTAACGGTGCCCACCCTTTAGTAATATTATAATATAATATATATATATATATATAAATAAATATATTATATAATATATATTATTAAGTAGATATATAAATATATAAATAATATAATATATTAATATGATATAATATATATATAATATATATATAAAATATATATATATAATATATATAAAATATAATATATATAAAAAGATAATATATATTATATATATATATATATATATAACAAAATAATATAACATATATATAATATATATATATAGTATATATATATATATATATAATGTATATATAAATAATATATATATAGATATATATAATAATATAATATATATATATAATATATATATATATAATATATTATATATATATAGTATATATTATATATAAATATATATGAATATAGTATATTAATATTATTCACTCCCACAGTTACCCCCTTTACGTGCTTTGAAAGAGGCTTGATTTCTCAATTTTTTCCTATCCAACAGCCCCTTGGACATCCGTTGCCATCTTCCCGCATGGGATCCTTCAGCCCACCTCACATTTCTTCTCCGTGAATGAGTAAATAATAAAAATCGGTCCTTTTCGTTCTTGACTCGGCCGCTAATTGTAGGGGATTCGAACCTCGCCTAATCAGGGTAGGAGGCTGTCCTGTTCTTTAGTGTATAATCTTGGACTCCACGTGAAGATTATTTGTAGGAAACTGCTTGATTTAGGCTGGGAGCCCGCCCTTAGCAGTTCCGGGAAGATGGCTCCGAGACCAAACACTCACAGCTCCTACTGGAGTTTGGGGTAGCCCGGAAAGTTGGGGTGGGTCTCTGGCCTGTAACCTGTTATGGGTGAGAAAAACTACCCTTCCTTATGAAATATACGCCTCCGGGGGATTAGTCCCCCCCGTAGTCCACCTAGAGGCCGAGAGACCCCGGCCGTTCCAGTCCATCCTATTATTTACTTTTATGTTTCATTTCTTTTATTCTATACCTGATCATATATGCGGAGAAGAAGTTGCTGGTTTACTTTTCATGAAATTGGCTTGATTAATTGAAAATAAAGAAAGATTATTAAACCAAGACGAGCACAGCTACCAATCCCTGTTTGGGTTCCCAGCCTATGACCATCATCTCCGGTTCCTCCACTAACCTAGACCAGGTTTTTTCACTCTAGATAAATATCGCTTCTACTACAACACCTGAAAGTAGTTTGGCATAAAATACTTCAGCGATTCGTCCGCTTTTGGTATGCCAACCTTGACACCAAAAGAAACCAGGTGCCCAAATGATGGTTGAAACAATGCTCGAAAAAACGTACCCCCACGGCATAGTGGTTCGCAATTAATGTTTAACTCCATAGCTCCTCCCCACTCCGTTACTGGCCAAAGCTGGACACAAAATCATTCCACGATATATAAACTATTTGCGATCACACAACAATCGAAGCAAAGCTATATTAATCAGCAAAGAAACCATTAATCCTAGCTAATGCACTTGAAAAAGTTTTTAGGAGTTGAAAGACCCAGTCCACGTTGAAGATATTGGGTCCAATTCTCGTCAAAGGACTACTACCCCGGAATCAAAATTCCATACTTGTCAATCCTTAAAACGTCTTTGAAAAACATCTCTCTTAAAATAAATTCCACTCCAGATTGAAAATAAGAACACAATCCAAAGGCACATATTTATATATTCTATTAAGCAGAAAAAACGAAGATATTGGCTATCATTTTAAGAAACACTTAAAAAAGGTAAAGATTTCTTGTTCAAAAAGTTTGGCCTCTGAGACATCGTCGGGACTCGGCCTGATACCCCCAAATTCTCGTTTACTGCTGACTTTTAAATACCCCTCATGCCATCTTCAAAGGAAAAATAGGGTTCACTGAAAGTCATGTTCGTACATTTATTCTCGAGTCAGACGTTGCCCTTTAATGCTAACGGTTTGAATCATCCCCGAAAATACTGTATGACATATGCCCAGTGTGTGGGAGAAGAATTTTACATTCCATGTGAAAACACAAAACCACACTGCAAAATTGTGGGAGGATCCCACTTCTTAAATGCCTCGCCTAACTTGTTTGAACAGAAGCTTTGAAGTTAATGCAACCATACAAAATTGACCAGGAAAGATACCGTACACCAGCTCAAAGACAAATATTCTACAAGACAAAGAACAATCTTATTCTAGCACCTTAGGAACCACCCCTAACCTGCTTGTTATGGTCACGACACAACTCATTCCAAGTAGAACTCTTCTCCAAATCCTAGCGAAATTTCAAGCAGTTACTTGTAAACATGTCCGTTGATCAAATGAAAGAATGATAAGTGGGACGACTTCTCAAAAATAGATTCCCAAATGCAACACCTTGGATCCAATCCTCCCGTGCGAAATGCGCCCATCAAACAAACCTAAAACTACCCGATACTAGCTTTCATTAACCAGAATGAAACTAAAAGTTGGTTTCATAAGAAACTCAATTAGAAGATTGGAAACATTTCTGCCAGACAACCTGATCCCAATATCCCTCCCGATGAGCTTGCCAAACTCCACGAAAGAGGCCTTGCGTCTATGTTCCTTTTAATGCCGCCTTCCACATTACTCAAATTCCTGAAAAAGATGTTCCTAAACATAAACAAAAAATTAATCACCAAGATAAAGATTATTCCTTTAAATACAAAACATTCGAATTTCTAAAGCAAAACACACTGATCCCAGATGTAAAAAATGTAACTCAGAAGAGACCTCGCCATAAGTCTATTCCTGAGACAAAAACAATAGTACCAAACAATCACAGCTATCGAAAACAAACCCACCAACCAACCTTTGATAGTTTGCAAGATTATTCTAGCTCTTCTGAATTCTCCTATAACTCTTCTTCATAATTTCATATCTCAGTACTTCGTAAAAGAATCTATGCATTAGCGGATGATGTGGATATAGTTCAGAAATAAAGTTTGATGTGAGGACCTACTCTCTTTCAAGTGCTTCCTGCGCTTCCGAGAATGGTGAATGGAAAGCCGTTTAACCCAAACGCCGCAAACGCTCCAAGCGTTCTGGATCTATTGGCGGCATGAATGGGACGCAGAGGCCTCCCATCTTAATTTAAATTGTCCAGTCTGCCAGAATCATTCACCTGGTGATTTACTGACAAAATCTCCAGATATTGGATCTTTGTCAACGCCAACGTATCATATACCGAGTTAATCCCAATAATCGCAGCTCCGGAATAACTTTTCAAAAGAATGACACTTTATGGTGATCAACCTTCCTACCTCGTCGTTTCCATGAAACGAGTCTCATAAGTTTCCATAATATTCGTGTAATGGGTGCTTGCTTAGGCAGACACTGACATCTGCTGTTCATTTCTAAGGGACATTGAGCGGCTCTGTGTTGTTCCTGTTCCAGACGACCAACCAAATCCACATATTATACTATGGACTCGGTGTGAATCCACTTACTTTCATTACACGGCGATATAGTCTCCAGCCAAATACCACATAAAGTAACGCCCTAAACCGGGTGTACATACGCCAGAGTCTCGAATGTACGACATTCTTTGTACCACTAAAATTTATTGCTTCTCTGTGTCGGGAACACGTCGTCAGTCCTTTCCTCCCCTTGTTGGTATCCACCTCCAGCATTACCGGTATCAATCCACATAGAGACAATTGACATCAAAAAGAACATCCTCGATTAATATCTCTAACAACATTGGCATGGCCACGGTTCTTCATTAGGTGGATTTGTCGTGGCTATACTCTAGATTTGAAGACTTTGTTCAGTAGTCTAATAACATGGGATGCCTCACCAAAGTGCATATTCTTGCAGGAAATTCGAACTATGTTATCGCGACATTCTTCTAACAGTCGATTATAAATCGCTAACTCTATAAAATTTAGGTGAAAGAGGTAGGGGTAAGGTGCAAGGAATGCTTCATTGCATAAAATATGTCCCCTGTTCTCATAGTCCTTCTTCTAAAGCTAATCTTCATGCAGTGGGGTACAGCGAAATTTTCATCTGTCCACCTGACCCTCACTTGTCCTGCCTTGATCTACTTGCCTTCTCGCTTCCAAGTAGTGAGTTTAAATTTAAGGCCTCTTAGGGCAGCCTTTTTAAGGCCAGCTCTCGCCTCCGGTTGTTCTACTGCGAGACTTCACCTTTCGCCACCACTTTTTGGGTTTACGAACTCTTCCACCTCGTCTAAGTCCTAAGATCCTTGTTTCCCTAGGATTGTCTTAATGTAGGTACTCCCTACAATAATGAATGTTTAGATACACACTCTTCTTCCTGTTTAATAATATATATTATATTTTCTTTTTATATCCCATTTCCTCTTATGGAAG
This sequence comes from Trachelipus rathkii, assembly GCA_015478945.1. Classification (NCBI taxonomy): domain Eukaryota; kingdom Metazoa; phylum Arthropoda; class Malacostraca; order Isopoda; family Trachelipodidae; genus Trachelipus; species Trachelipus rathkii. The sequence continues at coordinate 14,557 of JABUQX010100424.1, forward strand.
CTTGTTTACTGGTTCCCGGCTTTGATTATTTTATACAGCGCGAAACCATTATCCAATTAGTTCTCTTGAAGTGAAATTGGACCGAGCTTCAATGTAGAAGACCCAAAATTCCAGCTCGTTTATTAGGAAGCTCCTCTTTTATTAATATGTCTTTTGTCAACCGATCAATCCAGGTTCGGTAACTCTTTGTTGCTATGTCACGATAACTTACTCTGGATGAAAGCCTTTCCGTAGGGTTCAAAATGTTCTGATATGGTGTTAGGTATTTGATTCTCGGGATTAATGAACATGTTACTTAATCTATCCTAGCGCAGTAACAATTTTTATCTCTATGTTGAAAAGTCCTGGGCTAATATTATTGAACAGTCCGGAGCTAACGATTTCTGAACGGTCGATACTTTCAACTGAGCTGTTGAGTAAGAGTTGCATCCATGAGACTCCATGGCTTCCATTTTCACCTATCGTCAAAGAACGCTGAGTTGTACTATTAGAAATAAGGTAGTGCGAAGATACATGCATACCTTTCTCCCGCTAATACCTACCTTATAATGGTTCACCCATTCCTGTAACTTGACAATCAAATTTATGGAAGTGCTCATTCTAGATTAACACCTACATATCGCGCATGTAGCATCAATTAAACTCCGAAACAACCTATTACGTTCATTCTCTCCATCAAAATCAATGGGTCTATCGCAAAGTTCCCTTTAGCGATGTCCTACAAAGCCCCTATTATATCGATCGAAGTTGGAACTATGGCAGCGTAGTGTATGTGTCAGGCCTACCACAACTTTTCTACTAAACTTTTTTAGCACCTGTTAGAACTCATCCATAACGAGGCGTAATTTGGTATCTCCACTGCGAGCCGATGTGATGCGCACTTTCTCTCTTCGAAGGGAATACATCAATGTGCACAAGTTATCTGGCTCTTTCCAACGCCCATATACCGTCTGCCCTAACATTAATTCTGAGAGAGATACCGTCAAGAATTCCTCCTTACTGTCCATTTGCAAACACTGTTTATAACATCCTTAACTTTCTCATATCCTTTTGAAAAGTTTTGCCGTTCCCTTACGATGAATGTTAGTAACGACACCTTGGCTATTCCTGCCCCAACCATCTTTCTGGCCTAAACATCTTCTCCACAATTAGCCAACCCACTGTGTCTTTGTTAAAGCATCATTTGTCCCTCATTCCGCTATTCCACGGTGAATTTTTAACTTATTACTTCCAGTATTTTATCCGATGCTCTAAAACAGGTGGACGGTGGGATGCATCTGCTTGTCTTTCCTGACTGCAACCTTCCAATGCCTCTTCCATCAATGTGTTCAATTTTTTACGAACAGTAATTATGAATCATTAATTTGATTGGCCTCCTCAAATTTTAATCCTTTTCCAAGAACCAGCTTTATGTCATTTATTCCAGATTAGCTCAGCGCCCTCCAAGTGTTAAAGCCACCTATTCCTAAAATCACATTGGTATACTCGTCTAAACAACAATTTCTTCGGTTTGCTCCAAGTCCGCAAGAACAATACACTATGTGGACCTCCTTAACGTAGGAGTAACTGCAACGAAAGCTGACGAGAGGGCAAGAATGGCCGTCTCCTCTTTCCGGGAGTTGTGGCTAGGTACCTCAGGATGCCATTTCGACATTGTCTGCCTCTCATTCAAACATGATTATTATCCTGCTCTTGCCGACATAGTGCTTTTCCTGTCTTGGCGAGTGATTGCGAGGGGCGAAAACCTTGAAATATATAAAGCGAACATTGGTGCGTGGTCTTCCTCTCACGTTACGAAAAAGCCCTTCCCGGCCCCCTGTTTTTTTACAAGAAATGAGGGTTTTTTGGGGGGTTATTTCCCCCTCTTTTAAAACATTGGAAAAAAAAAAAAAAAAAAAAAAAAACAAAAAAAACAAAAAAAAAACATACTTTGCAAAAAAATATAGAATTCAAAAATTATTACAATATGTCACTCTCGTGCCGTCTCTGCTTCTCTGGAAGGTTGCTGACGGAAAATCTCCTTGTATTATCAATACACAATGTATTGTTAATAACTTTATGGGCTTAGTATTTCCTTTTATCTATTTGAATATTTATGTAAAGGATCAGACGTGGGAACAAACTACATCGCCGTGGCACGATTATCGAGACTTTCTCTTCCTGCTCCTTCTCAGCTAGGGCGAGTAGCAGCCGTTTTAAGAAGCTTACATCTTATTGGCTAACTCAAATGCTTTTTTAACAGTTTGAGATGCCTCGACAACAGGCATGGCATTACTTTAACGGACATTTATAATGGTGGACAGGAGGGTATGGAAGTCAGCCACCTTACAAAAGTGCACAGACGTGTATGGTACACACGCTATTGCATACACTCAAGCATTAAACATGGAAATGATTACATATCAGTACAATATGGTGACCTCGTGTCTATGAGTGTTTTTAAATAATATACATAATTAAAAAACTGAATATAAAATATATATTCGACATAATTTTAAAATTTTTATTAAATTAAAAATTAATTATAAAAAATTTAAAATATATATATATATATATTATATAAATATATATAATATAACATTATATATATTATATATATATATATATATAATATTATATATATATATATATATATATATATATATATATATATATATATATATATATATATATATATATATATAATATATATATTAATATAGGTCAGTCATCCTAAAGTTGGCATGTAACTATGTTTAACTAGAAACCTAATAACAGCTTAACCGAAAATTTTAATATCATTTTATTATCAGAAAGACATTTTTACCCATGCCCCTTAAAAAAAAATAAAAAAAATAAAACGGGTTTTTAGAAAAAGTAATTTTTAAAAACCCTGAAAAAATATTACTTTTTTCTAGATTTCGAAGTGGCGCTTACTTCGACTGAACACGCAAAGGTGCCAAATGTTTGTAATTTTAATTTTTTTAAATAACGAATACCGCGGATAAAAAAGAACGATGGATAGAGTCGGGGTTTCTCGGCCTACCGGGGGACGACAGGGGGAACTTCGTCACCCCTACTGTCCCTCCGTCGGCTCGAAACCCCCAAAAAGGATATAAAAAAGAAAATAATATTTTCTCCAAAGCGGAAAAAGTGGTAGGTACTTGGCAACTTTTTGCTCTCGAGACTACTTGCAGGTTTCAAAAAGTCAATCAGAGCGGTGCACCTATTTCAAGGTCTAAGTTTTTTTACTAATATTTAAGGAGTTATTAAAATATTAGATATAAAATAAATTTTTTTTAAGTTTCTTCGATGAATTTTTAGCTGAAATCAAAATGTATTTTTGCCTGTGATGTTATAGTTCTAGTTACATGGCTGACCTCTTCGGGATGCCTGGGCCATATAGATATATATATATATTATATATATATGATATATATATATAATATATATATATTATATATATAATATATATATATATATATATATATATATATATATAATATATATATATATTATATAATATATATATAAATATATATAGTTATATATATATATATAAACAGTATATATATATTATATAGTATATATATAATATATATATATATATTATATATATATATATTATATATATATATATATATATATATATATATATATTATATAATAATATATAATATATGAAGTCAGTCTAAAAGAGGTGAGCAATTTCTTACATCTAATCATTCGAGCACATAATAAAACCATAAAGGCGAAACCATAGCCACGACCTCTTCCTAAAGAGAGATAGAGTGCTTATGATTATTTGAATTCCCTTCTAGGATGGCATACAATAATTAATAATTCCGTAATGGTAAGGATGGCAATATAGTAAGTTCGTTTGACAAAAATAATTTTCCTTTCTATGTAAACTGCTCTGTCTTAACGTACTTCAAAGTTATAGGTATGTAAAACGTTACAATTTTAGTAAAAATTTGACCTTAATCAATAGATCAATAGATCACAGAATGGTCAGGAGGGTGTTGGTGGTGGTTGGAATGGGTGGTTTGATTAGTGATTTAGCTGCTTTAACGCGCGTATGTAAAACATGACATTTAGTAAAAAATTTGACCTTAATCAATAGATTAACCATCACGGATGGTCAGGAGGGAGGTTGGATAGTGGTTTGATTTAGTGATTTACTGCTTAAGGGTATGTAAAAACGTAAATTTGTAAGTTATAAACAAAAAGAATAAGAAATTTTATTTATTTATTTATTTATTTATTGATTTATTTTTTTCTTGATGGTTCTGAAACCATTATTTTCGAAATCTACAGATCCAATAACATATATAAAGACACCAACATTGTTGTTATACGAATGTTTATTAACTTGGCACCACAGACCGGCTCCAGCACCGGTGCCACTACCACTCTTGAATCCTTCTCCTACTCCTCATTCTTCATTCTTCTACCTCTTCTCTTCCTCATTCTTCTTCCTTCTCCTTTCTTCTTCCTTTCTTCTTCTTCTTCTCCTCTGTTTTGCATTCCATACATTTCTTTTTCTTTTTTTTCAAACTGAGACCCCCCTCCGGGGGGTCCCTGGACTCCGATCCTGAATCAACTCCATCTCCGTCTCCGACTCCAACTCCTCTACCCTTTCCTCAAAGTTTCAGTCTCTAACGTCAATATTTAAATGTATGAGGTGGGTGGGTCCCCCCTTACGGGGGGGATGCAGGGGGTATGTAATCTCGTCTACGATGAGCTTACATCACCATATAACCATCCTCGCAAATTTAATCCAATACCGATAAACTCTAAACCCATGTAGAATATATATTTGGACTCAGAACCGGATGCGAAGAAAGAACCGACGGCGGGAAGCAAAGTCGGAGTGCGTAAAAAGATTCGCCACTACAGGGATCCCGTTTTTCGACTCAGATTCGATTTCCTTCGGAAATCGAATCTTCGACGTAATAGAAATAATAATAATTAATAATGTATGTGTATGCGCAAGCGCGCGCTCAACCGCGCTGAACGTAATCCTCGTCTCCGACGAGATTTACGTCATCACGTTGAGCTAACTCTCGTTAGGCTTAACTCAATCTCGGGTTTTGGAAAGCCAAAAGGGTATATGAACGCGGGCGTAGCGGCTACGCTCTCATGGGTGACCCCCCTCTATATACATCCTACAGACTTGAATTTAACACGGATTCCGAGCTTATCCCCATAATAGATATATTCCAAGTTTCAGACGCGTATATCTCTATTCGCTTCATATCGAAAGGGTGGGCAAGTGGTCAAAAGCGGGCATAACTAAATATATATATATATATATATAATACTATATAATATATATTATATATATATATATATATATATATAATTTATATATATATATAAATATATATATTAATATATATAATATATATATATATATATATATATATATATATATATATAATATATATATATGCAATACTCGA
>JABUQX010100425.1:0-25444 GCA_015478945.1 Trachelipus rathkii
TAAACTGATTACTGATTACCTGCTTTAGGTATGTAAGTATTGTTTTAATAAAATTCGTACAATTGAGTAAAAATGAATGGACTCATAGTATATTTGAAACGAAATTCTTTGAATAGTTTACATTGATATCATATTTTTCGTTCACGCGGGAATTTGCGTTTCTGCGACGCACGCGGCGGCGGTTACGCGGAAATAATGCGCCTTGCGGGCGCACGCGGCGGGCGGGAAATATTGCGCTGCGGGCGCACGCGGCGGGCGGTTTTCGCGACGGTGTTCACCTGCGACGTACGGACTCGGACTCGGAAACGTTTTGCTGTCACTGTTCTCAACGTGTAACCTTCTTTTAGATATATTTCTGTCATGCTAAAGTGTGTTATAAAAATTACTACTCGTAGTAGGAAGCAATTCTAGCATTTATTGTGATGACACCATTCGAATCCTATACCTTATTACTAAGGGGTAGACACCATATTACGGCTACTTCTAGGCTCAGGGAGCTGAAAAGGCTTGAAAAAGTGCACTCAGTGGCAACAATGTGGCACTCACTTGCACTTTGTGCACTCACCTTGGCACCTCATTGGCACATTCACTGGACCATTGGCCTCATTGGCACTCACTTGGCACTTACTGGCACTCACCAGGCACTCTTATTAGAAATACTCATAGAACACTAATAGAACAACACTAGATACTCCTTACGGTTGATTGGAGACCACCAAAGCTGTTACCATCAATATAGGCCCATCAAAGATGATACCGCTAAAGATGATCAATCAAAGATGAGTCATCATATGCCGCGTCATAAAATTGAGCCATCAAAGATTGTAGGGACACGTGTTAGGCTAGGCTATAGATGTACGCTAGGTGAAGGGCTGGTGGAGTCTAGGTGTAGGTGCAGGATTGTAGGCTATGTGTAAGGTGGGTGGGGTCAGAGTGTAGTGAAGGTGAGTGGAATCTGGTGTAGGTGTTAGCGCTAGGTGAAGATGGTGTGGAGGCTAGGTGCGGGTGTAGGCTAGTGAAGGCTAGGTGTAGGCTGGGTGTAGGGCTATGTGGAGGCTGGGTGTAGGCTATATGGAGGCTGGGTGTAGGCTAGGTGGGGACAAAAATTACGGGTCAAAATAGACCCATGGTATCTGGCAAGGTCAAGCCGAAATATCATGGTCAAAAGGAAGAACATCAAAAAATAAGGGCTAAGCCCCTAAATGAAGATCAAAAATTACCGTGGGCCAAAATTGACCCATGGACGAAAAAATTAGGGGGGCGCAAAATAGGGGGGGGGCAATACGTACAACGGTTGCTGACGCAACCGTTTGGCGCAACCCTTCTTCGAAGGGTTGCAAAAATTAGGGTTGCCAAAAAATTAGGGTTGCCAAAAAATTAGGGTTGCCAAAAAATTAGGGTAACCGAAAAATACCGTGGGCCAAAAATGACCCATGGAAGACCAAAGGGTTTTGGTCGAAAAGGTAAAGTCCCAAAAAGGTAAAGGCCCAAAAAGGTCAAGGTCAGGTAAAAAATTTGGGCTCAAAAAAAGGTCAAGCCCAAAAAGGTAAAGGTCAAAAAAGGTCAAGGGCAGGTAAAAATTGGGCTCAAAAAAGGTCAAGGGAAGGTAAAAACACCGTTGGTCATTTTGACCATCGTTGTCCGAAATGGTATTGTTACTACTGATCACTTCTTTACTTTCTACATTGGTAGAAACATTTACACACTGTGTTGCTACCCTGAGTCTGCTTTATTATATGCCGATGATTTTTTTTTGTGGCGAATCTGAAAAGAATTTGAGAGGACTAGTAGAGGGATTTGGCAGGGTGTGTAAAAGAAAGGGTTTGAAAGTAAACGTAGATAAGAGTAAGGTTATGGTTATGAGTGAGGACAGTCCTACAATGACGAGATACCATAGTGAGGGTCCGTCGCGGTCACGTGAAGCTCTAGGGCGAGATCACACTAAAAGGTATAAAGGGGGCTTTAAGGCTGGGATTTCTTTTCGACTTGCGTCATATTCTTCTACTACTTTTCTGTTTCCAATGCATGATACGCACCTTACCCTTAGTCAATGGATAAAGAAGATGGGTGATAATGATGATTATGATGATGATGATAGTAGTATAGGGAGGGAAGTTGGCAGGTGACAGATTTGTCACCCTCCTGTCACCCTCCTGTAACTCTGCCAATACAGGCATATATTTTTAGTCACTCAGCTACCTTCCTGGGTACTTTTTATGACTGGCGTTTTGAAAAAGGGGCTCAGCCCCCTAAGGGCTCCCTTTTTCATGTACGTTTGCAGTTATTTTTGGGGTGTGTATGTGTGGGTGCAGGTGTATGCGTACTTCATTTGTTACTTTCACCCCGCTATCACCCTAGGTTCTCCCTCAAATCCCTTTAGTTCTATTCAGTTATGACACCACATTCGTCCATGAGTTTTTAGGTAACGAATTTGTCACCCTGCTACTAGCCAGGTGACAGATTTGTTCCCCTGTCATTACAACAGTCATATATATTTTCTTAATACCTCACTACCTTCAGGGTGTTTTTTTAGGATGATGGGTGACAGATTTGTCATCCTTCTGTCACCCTGTTAATACAGACATATATTTTTAATGACTCATGTACCTTCCTGGGTGTTTTTTATATCTTTCGTTTTAAAAATGGATTCACCTCATAATGGCCCTAATTTTCAAATACGTTATTCAATTATTTTAGATATGGATATCTTTGTATGTGTATGTTTTCACCCTATGTTATCCCTTTAATTCTATTCAGTCATTGCCTTACGTTCTTTCCTGAGCTTTTCAAGTAGAAGCGTTTTCCGGGGTCAACGATGCGATTGGGCCAACCCACAAGGCCCTGGCGCAAGTACCGCACCGCACAGCGTCACATCGTCTTTTTAGCTGCGCCGTCTCGATTTTCTATGCCTCAGCTCCCTTTCTGAGCCCTTTTTTAGTATTTTTATCTGTTATGATGATAATTTCATTCTTTTTATATATTTCACGTAGGTCCGTGAGTTACATTTCACATACACGAGTGGTTTTTTTTTCATACGACGTCACAACCAGGTACCTAATATCGTTATGTCTAAATACATTATACTATCAATTGGTTCCAGAGCAACCATTAGGCTTAAATACCTACCTATATCAACATTAGTAACAACATGACACATCACAATAAAGATATGTGATTTTGTCAAAACGTTTGAGATCAGACCGCGCAACCGTCACGTGCGCCCGCAGGCGCACCCCGCCACGAAACCGCAGCGTGCGCCCGCAGGCGCAATATTACCGAGCGAACGATAAATATGATATCAATGTAAACTATTCAAAGAATTTCTTTTCAAATATTTACTATGAGTCATTCATTTTTACTTCATAAATTATTTATTATTTAATTAAAAAAAACATTATAAAGACTTTTTACAGAACAGACCTATTAAGCAGTAAACGAGTAAATCATAGCTCAAGTTCTAGACAACAACGTCCTAATAAATCCTTGTTGCGTTTATGCTTTACTGATTTACTGCTTTATTGCTTTACTGCACTCAAACTTCATATATTTATTAACATTATGTTTTCTTTTATATTTTTTATTTTCATTTTAAAATTATTTTAACTTATAAATTTTTAAAACTTGTATGTAAGAAGAAAAACCCAGAGTGTCTGATATATAAACATTTTATTTTACTACAATTGTACGAAATTTTATTAAAAACATATACTTTACAGACCTTAATTCAAAGAATTTCTTTTCAAATATACTATGAGTCATTCATTTTTACTTCATACTTAAACATTTTTTATTAAAAACATATACTTTACAGACCTTAAAGCAGTAAAACAGTAAATCAATAGCTCAATTGCCTAGCAACAGAGGGAATAGTAAGGCTTTGTTTTACTGCTTTACTGATTTACTGCTTTATTGCTTCACATCATATATTTATTAACATTATTTTTTCTTTTATATTTTTTTATTTTTGTTTTAATACTTTTTAATTTATAAATTTTTAAAAATTGTATGTAAGAGAAAAAACCAGAGTGTCGATAATAAACATTTTATTTTACTACAATTGTACGAAATTTTATTAAAAACATATACTTTACAGACCTTAAAGCTTTATTGCTTTACATCATATATTTATTAACATTATTTTTTCTTTTATATTTTTTTATTTTTGTTTTAATACTTTTAAATTTAATAAATTTTTAAATGTATATAAAGAAGAAAAACCCAGGTGTCTGATATATAACATTTTATTTACTACAATTGTGTACGAAATTTTATTAAAACATATACTTTACCAGACCTTAGCAGTAAAACAAATAAATCATTAACGCTGTTGGCCTAGCAACAAAGGGATTAAGGGGATTAGTTTTACTGCTTTACTGCTTTACTGCTTTATATAAATTAATAAACAATATGTTTACTTTTAATATTCTTATTATTAATTATTATATATTTTCTTTATTTTTCATTATATTATTATTATGATTATTTATTATTATTAGTTATTATTATTATATTTATTATTATTATTATTATTGTCTTATTATGTTTTTTTTTATTATTATTTTTATTATATCATTTAATTATTATTATTTTTTATTGTTTTAATTTAATTACTACCTACACTCTATTACCTTACAAGATGATTGTTATATTGTACAATTCATTTCATTTTTCTTTTTATTTTTTTATTAAATTATTTTTTAATTTTATTTTTATTTTTTATTTTTATTTTTTATTTTAATAATATATTATTTTTTCTTTTTATTTTTTTTTATTTTTTTCTTTTTTTTTTAGTAAAATTTTTTTTATCATATAGCATTAACATTATCTTTTCTTCTTTATGTTTTTATTTTTATATTTTATTATTATTCATTATATTTATTAACATTATGTTTTCTTTTAAATCTTTTTTTATTTTTTATTAATTATTATTATTTTTTTATTTTTATTATTATTATTATTATTATATATTATTATTATTATTGTATATTATTATTTTATTATTATTATTATATTATTATTTTTTATATTATTAATTATTAACTAAATTATTATTTTAATTATTATTTTCTTATTATTATTTTATTATTTAATTAATAGTTATTATTCTTACTATTAACATGTTCATGTACCTCAGTCATTTTAATTCACTAATTATTATTATCTATGTACATTGACATTTCAAATGAAACACACACACACAAACACGCACATACACACACCACACACCAACACACACACACACACAAACGCACACACACATGCCACACAACACACACACGCCCCCTGTTCATTAAAATATACACTGATTAAAATATCAAATAAGTTTCTTTTTGTATGAACATAAGATGTACTTGACTAAAACATTTTATGTTTTACATTAAACACGTGCATTTATATTATTCAATCTATAACTAAAAATAATTTCAAAGTTTCTTAAAAACTTCTATAATAAATCATCATCTTTGAGCAAAGAAATCATTATTTTTTAATACAAAGACTTTTTGTTTAGTAAATTTTTATAACTATCAAATTACAAACTAAATTTTACAAAAATTTTATGATTTATTAAAAACATATATTTTACGTACCCTAAGCAATACCATCCAGCACCTCCTCCACACGCGCAAGGACGCTAGCAGCCTCTACACAGCTATACCACGTTGTTGTTCTACTTGACTTATGTTTACATCATCTTGAGGCAGTAATAAGATAAAATAGCAAAAATAAGTTCTTCTTTGTAACATAACATGTATTTTATTAAAATCATTCTAGGATTTTTTATTTTAAATTCACAACTATTCACTTACATTTATAAAATTTCCAAAGGTTAACTAAAATAAGTTGAGGTTTTTAATTCTTTTTTTTCTCTTTATATTATTATTATTATTATTATTATTATTATTAATTATTATTATATATATTTATTATTATTATTATTTATTATTTATTATTATTATTAATTATTATTATCATTATCTATTATTATTATCTATGTACATTGACAATCCAACACGAGAAAACACAACAACTTCTTTAAACTTAAATTTAGGATAAGCCTTTTTGTTCCCCAGGGCTGATTTAAGCCTATACCAGGTCAAAAGGTAATTCCAGTATAGACAGGAATCGAATTATTTTATAATTATTTTATAAATATATTTCAAACCTGAAACTGCTGGTCGGTAAGACTCCTTTTAGAGGTAAGATGGAAAGCTGTCATTTTCTTGTGAGTGGAACGGAGTAAACCTTTCCTCTATATGCCTTCGTATGTGATTGGGTCGAGAATTAATTTAATAGCTTTTGGTCTTTTAGGTATGTAAAAACATGTTTTTTTCATATCCTGAGCCTTACCTGTGATTGGATGAAAATTAACTTATATTGATCAGGTGTGTTTTATTATCTTTTAGGACCAAACTCAGTTTTTAAAATCATATTCGGTGTTGGCTTTAAGCTGTGCACAAGTGTTTCTCTGAGATTGTATAAAAAGGTTCTATTTTCACTAAGTGTATGTATCATTGGTTAGCCCTTAACAGGTATACCTCAATAAAGACATTATTCAGTGGGAAATCAAGATTCCCAGGGAGTAGGGTTTCATTCTTATATAAAAGAAAACCCAATGGATTTGAATTTTTCACGTGTGCTAGCCATTCACCCTATTATAGTACCAAGCGTATTTTCATGAGTACAGATGAATTACTTTGTATATGTAATCACATTGAAGAGTGGCTTACAGAATACTTTAAGCCGAGATCTGCTTTAAACTGGTTCAAAACAGTTATTAGCCAGAGCGAAGAAACCAACGCTAAGCAACTTACTCTAGCATTTTCTAAACGCCAAAACATAATCGGATTGGAAGTTAGATTATGGGAGAGAAATAATGAAGCAGATGTATTTGAACGTACATCATATGGATTCTACATTTCAGGCCTAACACAGCTAAAATATATGTCAGAGGTCCGTAGGAGTAGTGTATTGCAGATGAAGAAGACATATGTGTTATCTAATTACGTGACCGTAATTCATTACATGTTATTGTTTTTCTTTTTATTTTTAGTTTTCTTTTTCTTTTTATTTTTATTATTATTATTTTTCTTTTTCTTTTTCTTTTTATTTTTATTTTTATTTTTATTATTATTATTATATTTATTAACATTATGTTTTCTTTTATATTTTTTTTTATTTTTTATATTTTATTTTATTTTATTATTATTATTATTATTATTATTATTATTATTATTATTTATTATTATTATTATTAATTATTATTATTCATTATTATTATTATTATATTATTATTATTATTATTATTCATTATAAATTACTATTTATATATATTATTGATATTATTTATTATTTATTATTATTATTATTATTATTATTATTATTATTATTATTATTATTATTATTATTATTATTATTATTTTATTATTATTATACCTCCAGTATAAAAATACACATTTAAGAAAGTACTGTTTGATGATCTTCCAAACATCATCGATCGCTTCCTAAGTTCTATAGACGTACAGAAATTCATTATTCTACTTAGAAAACAATTTGGACATGGAAGTATTTAGCGCAGGTGATTCAGAATGTTAAATATACAATGATATTGAGAAGGGAACTTCTTACATATTGTGCTATCTGAGGTATTTAATGAGGACACGAAATATATAATCGATAATGATATAAATGATTGGCATTTTTGTAAAGATTTAGAGAGTTTTAATCTGAAATAGTCATAAAGATCATATAAAAAATGTATGTGGTAAGTGTTATATATATATATATATAATATATACTATATATATATATATATAATTATATATAATATATATATATATATTATATATATATATATATATAATATTATATATATATATATATATATATATCTATATATATATATAGAATGTATGTACACACACATTTCTGATAACAAAGCGACCTACTTGTCTGTTAGAAATACAACAAATCCCTAACTACCATAAACAAGTACAAACAGAACCAACAAGGAATATTACAAAATCATTCCTTGTATATAGAAAAAGCCTTTATCTCCATAAGCCATAAAATATTGGTAGGTCCTTTATCCTAAAAAGATCAGGATTTTCACCATCGTATCTCTTAGGCCTAATCAATCACCTTTGCGTGCATGCTTCTGGTTGGTTGAGGTTTTACGTGACTTCACCTCACGTGACCTCTCCTCAATGTATATAAGATGAACTACACCATATCGGAACAGATAATTGTAACTCCTCGTATTGATTAGTTGTGGGCCGTAGGCTTATAGTAGAATCCCGAAAATGACGTGTTTAGTTAGAAATATTATGATCAAAGAATTAATTTCATGGTCCGTAGTTCATAAACATTGTGTCATCATCCTGCGTTTTAGAAGAAGACCCTCAGGTAACCGATATATAACCTGTATAGCACCACGCTCCACTTACAATAAACCATTATTCATCTCTGTAGAAAATCTCTCAACCATAATGGAAGCTGTCTCGGCATGGATAGCTAGTGGATATATGAACTATAGTGTCACAAATGAATGTGGTTCATCTATATCAGAAGGGGGCCCTGAAGATAACAAGCGGATTACCTTGGTGTTCTCATTACATGAAAACATTCCCCGAATACACATTGGATACTGGTGGAGGAGTAATACGTCATCTGTTTTCTCTCCCACTGCACATACGTATACAATATCAGGAAAAGAAGATCTCGAGCTCTTCATCAAGATGAATGCAGAGCTCCTACCTAGAATAGCGGACGTGAATACATTAGATGATCTCATAAACACAGCCCATAGCTTAGTTTATGATGCGCTTCTGGAAAGTTATTTATTCAACTCTAACAACATTGCGAAGATGATAGACGCCCTCGATATTGAATGTTTTACATCTATATGGGATCAGGAAATGAAAGGAGATCGGTATAAAAACCATACTCTGAAGATTTCAGCACCTGAAGTATACACATACATTACAGGAGAAGGCAGAAAAGGGTTAGAAGCTTATATCGAACGAATCAGGCAATTCTTTGAGGTCCTAAAGTTCAATATAATAATATATATAATATATATATATATATATATATATATATATATTATAATATAGGTATACTAAAAATTTAAATCTAATCACATTTAAATCATTTTATAATAATCTTTATTTAATAGTGTTACACCTCATGTTATATTTTACTAATGTTTCTAATATGGTATGTTTTACTAATGTATCAAATAATGTCATAAATAGTATATATATATCTATTTATAAATATATTATTATATATAATATATATATATATATTATATATATTATATATATATATATATATATATATAATATATATATATATATAGTTAGTAATTTTTTTGTAGTTTAATGTTAAACATTTGTAAGTTTATGTTTTTATATTTTTTTTTATATATAAACCTGTTTATGATCGGTATTGTTAATTTGGTAGTTCATTATTTATATGTATGTTAAGAGTTGAATGTGTATAAATTATAAAGTTCTATGATTTCTTAACTATACAGTTATAGTTTAAATATACGAAGCTTTGTCTCAGGATATGAAAAAACATGTTTTTACATACCTAAAAGAATAAAAAGCGATAAAATAATTCTCGACCAATCACATACGAGGTCATATAGAGATAAGGTTTACTCCGTCCACTCACAAGAAAGAAAAGCATTTCCTTCTTACCTGCCTAAAGGATCTTACCGATCCAGCATGCTTCAGTTTGATATATATTTTATAAAATAATAATAACATTGATTCTCGATTCTT
This sequence comes from Trachelipus rathkii, assembly GCA_015478945.1. Lineage (NCBI taxonomy): Eukaryota > Metazoa > Arthropoda > Malacostraca > Isopoda > Trachelipodidae > Trachelipus > Trachelipus rathkii. The sequence continues at coordinate 9,792 of JABUQX010100425.1, forward strand.
GTCTATACTGAAATTACCTTTTGACCTGGTATTAGGCTTAAAATAGCCCGGGGTACAAAAAGGCTTATCTAAATTCTCGGCCTAACATTTAGGCCAAAGTAGGTATTTCAACACATTTACCTTGTCTATACTGATTACTCTATATTGACCTGGTATTAGGGCTTAAATCAGCCCTGGGGTACAAAAAGGCTTTTCCTAAATTTATACCTAAAGTAGTTATTTCAACACATTTTTCAGAAAGAGGTCAGTTTCGTATCTGTAAGGAGTGCGCGTTGTTGTGTTTTTCGTGTTTGATTGTCATGTACATAGATAATAAAGAATAATAATAAATAATAATAATAATAATAATAATAATAATTAATAATAATAATAATAATAATAATAATAATAATTAATAATAAATAATAATAAAATAATATGAATAAGTAATGAATAATTAATTAATAATTATATAATTGAATACTAATAATAATAATAAATATAATAATCAATAATCAATAATAAATAAATAATAATAATATAATAATATAATAATAATAATAATAATAATAATAATAATAATATAATAATAATAATAAAATATAATCAATAATAATAATAAATATTAATTAATAATAATATAATAATAATAATAATAAGTGATAATTAATAATAATATAATAATAATAATAATAAACGAAATATACTTAAAAAACTTTGAAATATTTTTTAGTTAAATCATTGAACTGAATAATTAAATGTAAGCCGAATAATGTTATGTTTAAAATAAAAACTTGGAATGATTTTAAATAAAATACATGTTATGTTAACAAGAGAACTTATTTTGCTATTTTTATATTATACATGCCTAAAGATGGATGATTGAAGCAGGATAATCAATAAAACAAAAAGTGTTAATGGTGTCGAGGGCTGCTAGGTATTGCCTTACTGATTTACTATTTAATTGCGTTAGAGAGTACGAAAATATGATGTTTGTTTTTAAAAAATTTTCATAAACTTTTTTTCTAATTATTTTAAAATTTGATAGTTATAAAATTTTTAACAAAAAGTAATTAAAACAGTTAATATAATATAATCCTTTGCTCAAAGAAGATGATTATTATAGAAGTTTAAGAAACTTTGAATAATTTTAGTTATAATTGAATGAGTAATATAATGTACGTGTTCAATTAAAACATAAACATGATTCTTAATAAATTATATTGTATGTTCATCAAAGAATTATTTTGATATGTGTTTAAAACAGGTGGTATATTTTAATGACAGGGTGCGTGGTGTGTGTAGTGTGTGTGTGTGTAGCTGTGTGTGTATTGTGTGTGTATGTGTGCTGTGTGTGTGGTGTGGTTTTTCATGTGTGGAAATGTCAAATGTACATAGATGATAAATAGCCTGGGGGAAATTTTCTAAAATGACTGACGGTATATATCATTATAATAATAATAATAATAATAATAATAATAATAATAATAATAATAATAATAATAATAATAATAATAATAATAATAATAATAATAATAATAATAATAATTAATAATAATAATAATAATAATATAATAATAATATAATAATTAATAATAATAATAATAATAATAATAATAAAAAAATAATAATAAATAATAATAATAAATAATAAAAAATAATAATATAATAATAATAATATATAATGAATAATAATAAATAATTAATAATATAGAAATAATAAGGGTAGAAAAATAAAAAAGAAAAAAAAAAAAAAAATAATATAGATTAAATATTTAATAATAATAATAAAAATAAAAATAAAATAAAAAAAAAAAAAACAGGGAGAAAAGAAAAGAAGAAAATAATAATATAAAAATAAAAATAAAAAAAGAAATAAAAATAAAGAAAAATATAATTAATATAAATAAAATATAAATAATATAATAAAATAAAATATAATAAAATAAAAATACAAAATCAAATAATAATAATAAAAAAAAAAATAATAATAATATAATAATAATATAATATAATAATAATATATAATAATAATAATAATAATAATAATAATAATAATAATAATATAATAATATAATAATAATAAATAATAATAAATAATAATAATAATAATAATAATAATAATAATAATAATAATAATATAAAAATATTAATTATAATAATCATAAAAAATAATAAAAATAAAATAATAATAATAAAAAAATAAAAAGAACATAATGTTATAAATATATGTAGTTAAAAGTAAAGCAGTATGCAGTAAAGCAGTAAAGCAGTAAAAACTAAATCCCTTTTCTCTAACCCATTTGTTGTTCAACGGCGTTATTTGATTACTTTTTTTACTGCTTTAAGGTCTGTAAATGTAATATGTTTTTATATATATTTGTACAATTGTAGTAAAATGAATGTTTATATATCAGACACTCTGGGTTTTTTCTTACATACAATTTTTAAATTATAAATATAAAAGTATTAAAACAAAATTAAAAAAAAATTTTAAAAGAAAAATATGTTAATAATTATATGATGTAAAAACATAACAGCAGTAATCAGTAAAGCAAGTAAAACAAAAGCCTTACTACCCTCTGTTGTTAGGCAATTGAGCTAGTTGATTTACTGTTTTAACTTACTGTTTAAAGGTCTGTAAAGTATATGTTTTAATAAAAATGTTTAAGTATGAAAGAAAAACATGAATGACTCATAGTATATTTGAAAAGAAATTCTTTGAATTAGATTGTGTTTAGACTGTGATGTGATAGGTTGCGTTATACCTGAGCTCCAATGGGTTGATTAATGTTCATAATGTTTTAGTTATTTTCCCCATTAAGTGTGTTTGTATATTAAGTGCTCTCCTGTTTAATTGTTTTACTAGTCATATGGTTTTAATTTTGAAGAATTTTAATAATTATTTAAAAGATAAGTTATTTCGTTTTAATTTTTTGTTTTTGAAACTTTTAGTTTTGTTAGATGTTCATAGTTAGTTATTAGAATTGTGCCAAGTACGTAGTTTGATAGTATAGTTTATAATGATTTTTTTTATCTTTTTAACTTTAGTGTTTAGATGGTTTCTATTATTTTATATATTTTAAGGTGTTTTATTTTTTTCACCAACACTACGTAAATTTGGTTGCATATTATTTTTAGTTTTATACCATAATTTGTTTTATATTGAATGATTGTTATTTTTTTTTATTGTAAATTTGTAGGGGTGCAGGGAATGGTGTGTTTTTAAACTTCAGAATTTTTTTTTATTTTTACATATTTATTGTAATACGGTTTTAGCATTTTAATCATTTTACGTTTTTTAGTGAGTAAACTATTTACTAATTTTAACTTTCGTTTTTTTTGTCTGTCTGTTTTTGTTGTTGTTTTTGTATGTTGTGGTTGTGTGTGCGTTTGTGATGGCAGATTTTCACAGACGCGGGCTTTCTATCTACTTTATCACATGCGCGGCTTACTCTCTACTCTGCATCCGTGGAATACCAACCTCTGCTATTCTACCTAACCTTTTTTCCATGTCTGAGACGGCAGATATCTAAGAATTCAATCTCTAACTCGTTTTAATATATCTAACTACAACTTATTTATAATTTCCGTCTAAAGGGTGGAGTATGTGCCTTATGTTACATAAACACTCCTGATACACGTCTCGAGAATCTCGAATCTCCTACTTCGATGTTTCTGTGGCTTAAAATCTTTCTTCCTTCTTCTACAATAATTCTGTGCTTCGCTACTGTTCTCCTAACAGACAGATTTTCACGCCTCTTTTATGAATATCTTACTACTTTCACGAGACTGTTATATCTTCTCATCAAATTCTGAGGTCCTCTATTTAGGGGTTTTCATGTAACACACTCGAATGGTTGGTCCTCTCATACGATTTAGGTGGGGAGGAGCTGAATCATTCAGCTTTCTTAACGATCTGAGCACTAATCAAAGAACCTAACACATTCCGGATCGTCCAACCAATTTCTTGAACACACTTGACTATGTTTCACCACTAGTCTTCTCTCTATAAATACACACCTTCGCTCCTATTGGTAGATCGACACAAACTATTATATCCTTAATTTTTAATACTTTCTCTCCAACCGCTCCATCCTGCCCTACGCGTTGTTATCGTGGCACTTTATTCGGCCGATTGGGGGGCCTTGCGTTGCTTTTACGCTAACTATAATTGGCGTGACTGCTTTGTCTCTGGTGACCGCTTCGACTTCTGCGTAAGGTGGAGCCTATAATCGGTTGATGGGAATGAGCAGGTTACTCATTCTTCGGGATCTAAAATCTTTTTCTCTCCTCTAATCCAATGGTTCCATCGTGCTTGTTCTCTGGCATTCAGGTAGAGACAGCGCGTATCGGGAGTGTAAAATTCTCGTTCTCCTATCACTCTGTCTAATTTTCATTCTGCTAGAATTCGTTTCAGGATACTCTTCGCGAGCAAGCGGCTAATTCATCAAACGAAATGCGCTAACTTCCATGGATTCTCCTACTTTTGACAAATCTTTCTGCTCTTGCAAAACATCTCCAACAACTTCTGAAAATCATCCTTTCCTCCTCTTTATCGCTCTGATGGTTCTGTTGTAATTCTCCAACTGAAAAGGCAATCTCTCGGCTTCCTATTTTCTCTACTCAACCTGGACGATTTGCATTTTCATCCTCCTCCTTCTCTCCGGTCGTCCTTGCCTTTGCCTGTGATTACATTGATCGGGTGCATGGGCTCTGAAATCTACGAACGCTAGGAAGGCGGGTGGCCGGATGGCATTCCTCCCGAGTTTTGAGGGAGTGTGGAAGCCGCAAATGTCAACTATTCGAAAAAAGGAAGCGTCTGATCCTTCCAACTTCGCCCTATAGATCTTACGTTGTATTTCTATCTAGATCTTTGAAAACCCTTCTCAACTCTCATTTTTTAGACCATCTAGGAATCTCATTCACTTCTTTCGATCGCCAGTACGGCTTTCGCGCTCGAGGTCTACTGGCGGTATACTTTCCTATCTTACTGTTTATGGATTTCCGAACTCTTAGAACTACGGGAGACTTGCGTGGTGGCGCTTGACATGTCCAAAGCTTTAGACCGGGTATGGCACGCGTCATGCCTCCAAACTCCCCTCCTTTGGGTTTCATCCTTCTCTTTGCTTACTTATGTCTAGTTTCTTTCAAATGCTCAATATCGTGTGTTGATGCGGCGATTCTTTTCCTTTTCGTGTCAATTAGTGGTGTCCTACAGTTTCTGTCTTATCTCCTACTTTCATTCCTACTTTTCATTATGATCTTCTCCCTGCACATCTAACTCTATATCACTTCATATGGCCGGATGACTCGACCTTATCTTCAACATCATTTCAATTTGTCCTCACTTTTACTTTTCTAGAATTGCTCTCGTCTTAATCTTTGCGATTCTATTTTCCGCTGATCTGGATAGAATTTCCGGGTGGGGTGTCTCAACCTTGTGAAATTAATTCTTTAAAAACTCTACTTCTACAAATCTCCCTCTTAAGACACGCCTTCTAACTTTCCTATCTCTTTCGACGGTTCTCTCGTCTCTTCTGTTGACAATATAAACATCCTTGGCTTACATAAACAAAAAAATGTCCTTGAACCTCAATCACAACGGTTGCTAGGGCGGCCTCAAAGAAATTGGGAGTTTTGTTTAGGACTGCGAGACTTTTTTCCTCTTCCCAGTTGCTCCAGCTATACAAGGGGCCTCATCCTCCATTTATGGAGTCCTGCTCTTCATATCTCGGGGGGGGCTCTGTTTCACCGGCTATTGGGCATAGGCGATCGAGTCAAAGCCAAAAGGCTTATAAAAACTGTTCTGTACTTCCAGTTCACTTGCCCTTATCTTTGCGGGCGCGATGTTGGTGCGTTTATCTCTTTTTATTAGATACCGCACGGCAGTGCTCGAGGGAGCTTATCACTCGTAAGTACCTCCACCTTTTACGTCGCCTCGTTCACTAGGGGTCTGATGTTGCACATGAGTTTTGTGTTGATGTATGTAACTCCAGGCTAGTTCGCTGCGGGCTTCCTTCTTTCCCACCACCTCTGTTTGTGGAATTCTCTTCATTCTTCTGTGTTCCTGCTGAATTTAATCTCCCATTCAAAGCTGGGGGGGGTGCTTGGGTTCTGTTTTTGTCAATTTTTCTTTTTTGGGTAATTTTGCTTTAGTTGTTGATTTGTGAGGCGTTCAACACCCCTCCTTGAATAGGGCTCTGCCGTGGTGGTTGTGACAACTGTAAAAAAAAAAAAAAAAAAAAAAAAAAAAAATTTTTTAAAAAAAATTTTGGAAAATTGTAGAAAAAAAAAATGTTTATATTAACAGACACTCTGGGTTTTTCTTTTTAAAATATTTTTAAAATTTATAAATTAAAATAATTTTAAAATAAAAATAAAAAATATAAAAGAAAACATAATGTTAATAAATATATGAAGTTTAAGTGCAGTAAAGCAATAAAGCAGTAAATCAGAAAAGCAGTAAAGCAACAAGGGGATTAGTAGGTCTTTGTTGTTAGGCAACTTGTAAAAGCTATAATAATCTAATTAGTTGTTTTTGAAGTTGTAAAGTATTGTTTTTGAATAATATTATGATTGATATTGGTTTCTTACCCCATGTGTTCCGAAGTAAATCGAGAATCGAAAATTTTACCTTACTAATAGAATTGATGACACATAAAGCAAATACCGGCCACGTTGGCGGCGGTTACGGCGGAAATATTGCGCCTGCGGGCGCATGCGGTGGGGTGCGCCTGCGGGCGCACGCGGTGGTTTCGTGGCGGGGTGCGTCTGCGGGCGCACGTGACGGTTTCGCGGTCTGATCTCAAACGTTTTGACAAAATCACATATCTTTATTGTGATGTGTCATGTTGTTACTAATGTTGATATAGGTAGGTATTTAAGCCTAATGGTTGCTCTGGAACCAATTGATAGGATAATGTATTTAGGCCTAACGATAGTAGGTACCTGGTTGTGACGTCGTATGAAAAAAAACACTCGTGTATGTGAAATGTAACTCACGAACCTACGTGAAATATATAAAAAGATTGAAATGTATCGTCATAACAGATAAAAATACTAAAAAAGGGCTCAGAAAGGTAGCTGAGATATAGAAAAGCGAGACGGTGCGGTGAAAAAGACGAGGTGAAGCGGTGCGGTGGGGTTTGGTACGATGTGGGGCGATGCGGATCGGACTTACCGAAAACCCATAATTTGACCCAAAAAACGGCTTAATACGCCAAAATATCAATGTTGCAAAATGTTGCAAATTTTGTTTGCAATATTTGCAACATTGCATGCAACATCTGCCACCTGCCGATCTCCCACTTATACTACTTGGCTCGAGGGAATGAGATTTGGGAGTGATGTACTCGTTTAGTTGTAAGTTGTGGAACCGCTGGTTCCTGTGAGTTTGGAAATGCCTTAGTTGCATTTGTGGTTGGGCGAGGTTTTCGTCGTTGTTTGAGTAGGATTGGGTTCTCTGATATGAAGAAACTAAGACTGGCATCCCTTTCAGTCTTGTGATGGTCTTTTTAATTTTCACCGGAGCAATCAACATAAAAGGTTGGATTGCCGGTATTGTGGTGGCTGTAGGTGTTGAAGTGCCTACACTATCATTTGTCATTGGCCATAAAGAAAGAAAAAATTATGTGCAAGTGTTAAGTTAAAAAGTAAATTTTGATACCTTAATATGCGAACTTCACCTATCGTTCTTCAGCAAAAAAAAATCGAACTTGGCGCGGTTGGTTTCTTCTCACTGGACTGTAAGGTGGCCTGTTTCCTCTTCCTTTTTTCAGGGGAATAAATGATATAGACCAAGTTGGCAACGGTATTGGTAATTTGTATCTACCGTAGTACAAATTCTTAGTCCATACACCACACCTATCAAAGCAAAGAAAAAGAATTATATATATCAGTGAGAGCACTATGGCGTGAATGTATGCTTAAATATAATTTAATTCTCTGTTAAACATATTACAATATGAAAAGAAATTTTTCTAAGAATCATTAGTACAAATAGACAAAAAATAAATAAATAAATAAATAAAATCTCCCAAAAATTTTTTCTTAGAAATGTATAGTGCGCATAAAAAAAATATTGAGTAAAAAAAAAAAGAATTAAAAAAAAATAAAAAGAAAGTTTAGAGAGAGATGAGGAAGACATGCTCAAGTAAGAGTGTAAAAGTTTAGAAATTATGGAATATGTTGAAGTGCATTCCGCAAGCCATTTTTGTTACGCAACATTTACATTCAAATAGATCATTTGCTAACGCTTTATCTATCATTAATTTTAATACGAGAAGTGGTTTATGAATGAAACATTTAAATTTAATATAAATTCAAGAAGATAACTCAAAAGGTTTAATATTAAAAATTTAATAATAAAGTAAGCAAAACTTTCATTTAGCATGAGAATGAAAACACATTTTAGTACTATTACGAGAAGGAATAAAAGGTACGGAAAAAATGACGTTTCTGGGTAAAATTACTTTCAGTATTGTGAAAAAATAAAAATTTCATATATATGTATGGAGCGATAGTTGTATATTTAAAATTGATTTATAAATTCATATAATTTTCTTACTCGGTTAAATAAATTAAACTATTGGGGGGGTATTATTATTTTTTAAGTTATTAATTACATTATTATGTATTATACCATTAATTCAACTTTAACTTTAACTTTATCTATAACTTTAACTTTAACTTTAACTTTAAAATGTAAGACTGTGGGAAAACGACCTCTAAATATAGATATTCTTCTTCTTCTTCTTCTTCTTCTTCTTCTTCTTCTTCTTCTTCTTCTTCTTCTTCTTCTTCTTCTTATTATTATTATTATTATTATTATTATTATTATTATTATTATTATTATTATTATTATTATTATTATTATTATTATTATTATTATTATTACTTCATAGATCATGTCATTGTTATTAATATTATTAATATTTTTATTTTGCAGGACACTTTAAACTCAAACTCTCTTAAATCATGCTACATAACACTCCACACACACACATACATATATATATATATATATATATATATATATATATATATATATATATATATATATATATATATATATATATATATACTATATATATATCATATATATATCTTTATAATATATATATATCATATAAATAACTATATATATATATATATATATATATTTTATATATATATATGCTCATATATATATATATCATAACTATCATAGCTTTATATCTTATATAACTACTATATATTCCAACAAATATATATATTAACTATAACAACCAATATATATATATATTATATATATATATATACTAATATCATATATATATATAATATATATATATATAATAACTATATATATATATATATACTATATATATATATTATAGAGATCTTCAAAGATTCGATTATTTGCTGATGTGAGGGGTACCAGGGTCTGTTAATAATAAAATCTTTGCACATAAAAAAAGAAAACTTTTAAATATTGTTATTAAACGAACAGCCAAAATGCTAAACCTTCCTTCCACTTCAAAAGCCAGACATACAACCGTCCGTTAAAATTGAATATTGGGAAGAAAGTGAACGAAAGAGAAAGAGAGAGAAAAAACATCTTCCAATGGTGGTGAATCCTCCTTTTGTTTCTTATTATGAACAAAATATGTTAGTTATAAGAGTTTAAGTAGCCTTATTCGGATCACACACACACCCCAAAAAAAAAAAAAAAATCAAGATATATCAGTTTAAAATAAGTTAAAAACAATATTAGATTTAAAGTGAATTGAAAAAAAAGAATGGAAATGAAATAAAAAAAGATACGAACGAAAAAGGAAAGTCAAAGTTAAAACTAGCCTCGAACTGGCGTTCCTTTTACTGTCTGCAACTTTTATGGTTTTTTAATATGATTTTGCACAATGATTTCGTTGCCAACTTGGAAGATATATTAATAAATCCGTATTGATAAGATGATTTTAATTAAAAATGCAAATTTGAAAGCTGAGATCTCTGGATTGTGTCTTTTGTAAAAAGAAAATTACGAAGAATGGAATATTAAGAACGAAGCCAAAGCTATTTCCCGAAAAGCTGATATGGTTGGAAATTTTTTTCCAAAAAATTATTTAAAAATTATTGTGAACGTATTTTGGAAAATTAATTTAGTTAAATGTAATATATTAAGTGTGATTTCTGATATAACCATCGTTATTTAAGTCTATATTAAAAGTTGGAAAATCTGAAAGTTGTTTTTCAAAGTGGTTTCTTTGCCATTTTTGTCGTACCAAATGTATATCATATTTTCATATTTTTTTCTAAAAAATTTTAAACTTTTAAAAATAATAATTTGAATAGATAGTTTTGTCAATTTAAGATTATGCTAGTAACGGTATTATATGTAATGGATTAGTAATTAATTAAGTAAAAGGAAAAAGAAAGAAATATAAAAGCAGAAAAAAATTGAGAGTCGTAAGAAAGATCATGTTTATGTTGATAGACTCTTCTATTGAAATCATTTGTTTTGCCTATGTAATGGATGGTGCATTGAAAGCATGGGATTTTGTATGTGCATTGTGAGATGTTATTTTGTGTATGAGTGGGTGGTTTGAAGACTCTATCAACAAAACATGATCTTTTTTACAACTCTCAAAACTCCGCTCTTATGACACATAGATCCAATCTTCCAAACCATAACATCAACATCAAAGTATGCGCCCATCCTACTGGTATTCTGCGACCGACAAAAAGCAAACTCATAGAATTCACTATGCAATAAAGAAATCTTCTATTTAACATACAAAAATGGACTTCTCCAATTATTTAAAGCACTTACCAACATTCTTCCACCACACCATTTTTTTCAAAATATAAAAGAAAATTTACTTAAATCTAAACTTTTCTCATTTAACAATTTTATTTTAAAACTTACAAAAGTATCTATTAAATTTATTTAGTCTTCAAATCAGCGAAGTCGAAGAGGAAATTCCAGAATAAAAATAAAGATCGAAAGGCTAACGTTTACAAACATTCATATGAAGACTAATGTAAATAGGTGGTTAACTATATTCTTGCAGTCCTCTATGATATTATGTTTAAGGCCTTCTACTATATTATTATATTATATTATATATTATATATATATATAATTATACTATATATATATTATATGTATATAATAATAGTATATATATATCTATATATATACTATATATATATATATATATAATATAGTATATTATATATACTATATATAATATATATAAAATATTTGAGTACTCTAATTTTATTTTATTTCTTTATAAAAATGATTTGAACTACATTATGGAATTTACTTATTACATAATGAATATATAAGATTATGCAAAATTGGTGATAACTACTAAATAGGATTAATTTTAATTTTATAAAAATTAAAACATCAAAAAAAATCAAACAAAATCAAAAAAAATTTATGATTTATTTTGTAAAAAAATTCTCGTTAAACATCAGATGATTTAATCATTTGATTTTTTCGTCGGCAACGCTCCGCGGCTCGTTACATGTAGCCCGGCGCCTGTAGCTGGCGCATCTCTCGTCATCTCTCTCTCGGTTCTCTTCTCTGCGTCTCTCGATCTCTCTCTCTCTCTCATCTCTCTCTATTCTCTCTCTCTCTATATATATTATATTATATATTACTATATATAATTATATATATTATATTATATATATTATATATATATATACTATATATATAGTATATAATATATATAATATTATACATATTATATAGTATATATAGTACTACTATAGTAATATATATAGGATATATCGTATACTATAGTACTTATATCATATATATTCTATATATATACTATATATATATATATATTAATAATATATATATTATATATATATATAAGGTATATAGTATATATATACTATAGTGATTAAAGAAGTAAACGCAGCAATATATTTTAAATAAAAATAAAAGAATTTTTTTTCCGGTTGAAATTTTAAAATTTTTTAAGAGTGGTTTGTCCATATTCATGAAATAGGAATTCCCATTTTACATTTCATCCGAAAATTTCGCGCCCGCAAAAAATGCCACAATTGCATTTGCATTAAATTTTGAACATTTTTCAGCATTTAAAAGAAAATCTCTTTGGAAGACGGTAATACTATCATGTGGGCTCAGTAAAAGACCTTATCTAAATTAAGCTCTTTACACACACCGACATACACCTACACACAGCGACACACACACACGTCACAACACAGCACATATATAGATATTATTATAGGTATACTATATATAAGTACTATAATATACTATATTATATATATAATATATATATATATTATATATATAGATATATATAGATAGTATATAATATATAATATATAATTAGTAATAATATATATGATATTATATATTATATAGTATAGCTAAATATATATATATATATATTAGTACTATATTATATATATAATATAGTTATAAAATTAATTATAGTATATGATTATATATATAATATATATTATAGTAATATATACGTATATACTTATATATAGTATATATATAATATATATATATATTAGTGATGGGACGATTAATCGTCATCGTCATCGTCATCGTCATCGTCATCGTCATCGTCATCGGCAAAATTGGCATATTTTTTCTCAATTGTCGTCCTCGTTAATTTTCTGCTGATTAGAGTGAGGGAATTCATTAGACGTAGAACTGGAGAAACGATTATGTTCTGCATTTATAATTAAGAGATCTAAATTTAAAGCACGGAATTTTGTATGTCTGTCCATGTTCTCATATATTAATTTTTTTTTTAAATCAATGTTTTTGCAGGATACTACTATATATTAAAATTACAAAATATTATGGAAATATAAGGAGCATGAATGATTTTAATATTAAATAAATCATTACACTGGTCACCAACATTTTTCTGGCATAAGGTTTTCCAACGGTTTTAAGGTAATTCTGAGGTGCTGATAGCCAAATCTGTCATCGGTGTTTGTCTATCACATCAGTTTTTTTGAGAGGATATCACATATTGCAGTTTCAAATAAGCAGCAAATTTATGATAATTTTTTGAAGAGCTGAAGACTTACAGACAAGAACAAGGGAAGATATAATACCCAATAATAATGAAAAGCACATTTAATGATCCTAATACAAATTTGTGATAGTGAATACATATAAATGTGAGTGAATGCTTATTACCATTTTAGAATTGGCATGTGAAATTAAGGTATATGTACAAAAATTTAACTTGACAATAGTGTTGTTACATTTGCATAAACGACCTCTTCTTCTTCTCATCAAGGACCAGCAGTAATCTGCCAGTGTCCCATCGGCCTTGGTAGATTTCTTCCATAGCTTTAATGTTTTGATGAAAGCGTTCACCTTGCTCCTCGCTCACGTAACCCAAGTTCTCTGGAAAGTCGTCCAAGTGACTATGTAAGTATTGAACTTGGATGCTCATTCTACATCCAAGTGCATGGAAACTCAAGAACATCTTCTCCACAATCGCTCGACAATTGTCCGCTTTCCTGTTCTCAAAGAAATTCCGTACCACATCACAGAACGAATTCCAAGCCCTAGCCTCTGAAGCAGTCCTTGTTGTAACAAATCATGGGTCGCTGATAAGTTTTCTTATTTGAGGGCCATTAAATATTCCTGCTTTTTTCTTATAGCTGAAGCAGTCTCCGGTGAGATCAAGAGCTTTGACAAATTGCCTCATTAAGCCAAGTTTTATGAGCAGTGTGGGAAGTACAATTTTGCTCCTATCAACCAGAGGCTCATTCTTGATGCTCTTCTCACCAGGCGTCGAACTGATTCTTGGTGGCCAGATCTTCGCCACCCAGTTTTCTAATTAGGACCTACTGTCCCAGTAGCACAGGAAACCAGGGTATTTGGTGTAACCTACTTGCTGATTCAGCAGAAAATTAATCATTTCAAATCCACACAAATTAACCATCCATGAAGATGGTATTGCAATCTATCCAGAATTTTCTTGATGTTGGCATACTCTTCTTTCATTTGTACAGAGTGTCCTACTGGAATTGAACCATATATATTTCTGTTGTGCAGTAACACAATTTCAAACTTCTTTTACTACTGTCAATAAAAAGTCTCCATTCACTTGAATCATATGCGATCAGTCCCATATTGAGAAGAATCCCTTCAACATTCTTACAATAAACAATTTAACCATCTGAATGGAAGTACTTTCGCAGTGCAGCTTCTCTGTTACGATAAAAGGAGACACTATACAGGTCTGAGTTCTTCTCTTTCAGCCTGAAGTTGAATAATTCAGTCGACTGCTTTGGCAAATACAGTCTCTTACCAGGTCATTCAATTCAGGCTGACTAAACATAGCAATTGTATCAGAATCTGCAATAGATGGCGTATATTCGGTCAGAGCATCATCCTCATCATCTGTAGAAGAAGGTAAACTGATATTTTCAACATCAATCTCTGGCAGCTCAGTAAATACAGGCACAGGTATTTCCTCACAGTGTTCAACTGGTCGTCTGACAGATGGGATATTTGGGTATTGTAAGTGGTGTTTGCTTGTCTTATTGAAACCTTTTACATTGACAAGGCAGAAGTAGCAGTCATCCAAATGGTTTATTAGTTCTCTCCAAACCATTGACACAATTCAAATCTCAAAGCTTAGCATTCTTCCTTTAGACCATGATTGAGAAATTTCAACACACGTTTTGGTACACTTTGTGAGGAGCACAATATTTGTCTTGGTCTCCCAGCCCTACTTTAAAGTAGGCAAGACACCTTCTTGACAAAGGTATTAACGTTGTTCCTTTGATCTTGCAAAGTAGTTCCCACAGATGTAGTAGAAGATACCTGTGCCATTACGGCATCTCCTTCTTTCTGATGTTGTAGCCATTGTTAGATCACAACCTCCTAAAAATGAAAATACTCAGCATAAATTGTCATATGTACATAAAATGATTGTAATATGTACTATGTAATAAATTGTGAAATACACAGAAAATGATATAAATAAACACACTATTGTCTACAACACCATCTTTATCACTAAAGAAGTCACTGACTCTGCAACAACTTGCAGTCATCAGTGACAAAGTGTTAATTTCGGTTAAAATCCATGAAAATGGGGTTTGCTGACTGCATGAAATGGATGATAGAGCCAATCTAAGCATCAGATTTGGATCAGATTTGGAATTAGTAAAACAGCTGAAAAGTCCACAGAAAAAAAATGCTTTTATTTGTAGACCAATGTAATATTGAGTTATTTAATATTAATAAATCATTCATGCTTCTTATATTTCAATTTAATATTTATGTAATTTAATATAGAGTAAGATTCAAAACATTGGATTTTAAACACTAATATGAGAATATATATATACAAAAATTCTAGTACTTTAAATTTAGAGCTCCTAAATTATGATACAGAAACATAATCTTTCTCCATTTGATGAATAAGAATTTTAAAGTGATTCTATATGCATTTTTCTACGCTGATTTCAAATATGTAATTGGTTTTTGCACATCACTCTAGTTTTTTTCTACATCATATTTTGTTTTTTTGAATTTTTCAGTACTTTGTTGCTTCACTATAAAAAAAATTTTCCTTTTTAGTTTGTAAAGCACATTATTTTACTGTCAGTATTCTTTTTGGCTATTTTGTAGCTAAATTCCTTACTAATAA
>JABUQX010100426.1:0-12500 GCA_015478945.1 Trachelipus rathkii
TTAGGCTTGTAGTGGTTAAGTAGAGTGTGTTTGCTTTATAAAAAGCCATGTTGTGATATAAATCTATGGTGAAAGGGTGATCGAGAGGGGAGTTTTGTTTAAATATTAATTTCTTAACAGGGCAGTTTACTGATGGAGAGGCTGAAAGAGATTAAGGGCCACGTTAAAATGAATATAATATATATATAAGTGATTAAAGCGGGGATAGTATATAGGGTTTTTTTTTAAGGCTTAAGTTAATTAAAATCAAAAAAAGTCATTATTTAAATGTTTTCGGAAATTGAGATAGGTTAATATATATAAAATAATAATAAGTTGCCAGGATTGTTGAAGATTTCTGTAATGAGGCGAAGTGCTTTTTAATTTCACCGAGTAGTGTTTTAAATGTAGAAGTGATATTTGAGATTGAGTCTTGGTAATTATCAATGTGGGCTTTGGTAGAATTTTTTGAGGGTTTTGAATAAGTTTTCTGCTATTCCGGCTTTGAATCAATGAAATAAAAACGGGGTGGGGGGCTTTGCTATGTACTTGTGGTCTAATTTGATTTTTCTGAGTTGTTTTTTTTATATTTTTTAACCCTTGTTATTGGGGTGGTTAGTTTGCGGGAAAATATTAGCATAATGTTTTGTTGGCGGTCTGATTGTTGTTTATAAGGTAAGATAGGGAGGTATAGGGAGTTTTCATTCACGGGTAAGGAAACGGTACAGCGCGGATTTCGAATAAACGAGAAGGTCCTGGGATATGTTTTGACTATCTTCGATAGAGTGTTATTCAATATACCGGTATTATAATGATGACATTGATACCCCCGGAGGGATGAATTTACGTGCTTCTTTTAATATGCTAATTACGATATGTGAG
Organism: Trachelipus rathkii; assembly: GCA_015478945.1. Taxonomy (NCBI): domain Eukaryota; kingdom Metazoa; phylum Arthropoda; class Malacostraca; order Isopoda; family Trachelipodidae; genus Trachelipus; species Trachelipus rathkii. The sequence continues at coordinate 862 of JABUQX010100426.1, forward strand.
ATGTTGGATTGGTGTAAAGTCTTCGTTCGACATCTTATCCATACATTAGATCGATATCTCTATCCCAACTTAATGATAGTTAATGAGTGAGTTATCTGGGAATCTTTCCACTCAACCGAGAAAAAACACTAAAGCCTATAGTTTTTTTTTCAAAAAAAAAAATCTTTTTTCAAGAAAAAAACACAGCCTAAAAAACAGTAAGTGAATTCAAACATTAAACGCAACTGGGGATGGGAAAATCACAATCTTTCTAATTAATTGATTGTTGATAATTATTACATGTTTGATAATAATTACATTAAATAAAATTTTAGTAAAATATATCATTCTAATTTTGGAAAATATTTAAATTTTTGGATTTCCAATTTTCTCTTCCTATACAAGGTGGAAGCCCTTGAGTTTGTGTACAAAATATTCATTATGGTGTTTATATATTTACTCAGCATTTAGTTTGAATATAATTGTCTCCCTAGGATTTAAACACAGTGGTGACAATTCTAAAATCAGAGTTTTATTAATAAAGTAATTCATGAGACATTTCATTAACTCGCTTCATTCTGTAAACTTCCTACTAATACGTTTTCACGACTTTTTCTAGAGTATATAATGTTTTTTAGGATGAACAATTAAATTAAGATACTTATAACTGAGTATTATAATAAAGTAAACATCGCATACTATCGATTGTACATAAATGTTAGTGTGGGACTGGTTGCTTTTTAAGGATAAATTATATGAGTGTATCGGCGTATTAAGGTTTCACCAGCGATGGAGACAGTATTAGCATCTTTGTTTGATGATTATTAGTATAGCACGTATGAGTAAACATAATCTATGCAATAAATATATATAAATGAATGGCTTGATTTGCGTACTAAAGAAGAGGGGTCAAGGAAATACAGATAAACTGAAAGTGGAATACAGGATCTCATGGGAGAGAATTTTGCTGCAACTTGGGTAGAAGAGAGAGGAGTTCATGATTAGCTGATGATGTTCTTTCCTGCTTAAGTGTTGTAGAGCACAAGTTAATAGAGTCTCCCCTGATTTGACTCGTTCAAATTATTAATTGTCTTCGATGCGGAGTTCAAAAGCTCAGGAAATTGGACCTATAGACTGGTTCCCTTTTGCTTCAAAAGACACAAGGAAAGTCTCAATTCAACCACATTGCGGTCCATCTCATACCCGAAAGTATGAAAAGTAAAAAAAATCGCTGAAAATTTCTAGTTTTCTTGCATATTGAGCAACGATATACTATCAGAAAGAGAATGTGAATATTCTAATAAAAAATACGCAATCAGAAAGAAATTTCAGGATACTATGTATAATACGGAGAGGCACCAAAAACTGAGCTTGAAATTGGATAAGATTTGTAAGTTTGTCCATCCAGTAGTTCTATTATAATTATTACAGGTCCGCCGTACGCACTCGGCGGCTCTGGGGAGTGGGGACTAGTGATTAGTGAAATCAAAAATTGATAATTTCCAAAGGCCAAATATTAATTCTAAAAGATGGTCAATAAAACGTCAATCTGGCTCTACTCTCCTACCTCACGGCATACTCATTTTAAAATGACTTGGCTAATACTGGGAATTGTTCCATATAATTGAAAAATGATTTATTTTAATGAGTTCTCTGTAATATAAGTATTTCAGGGAACTAATAGTTTGCTATCCCGATTGATAAGCGCAATTCGACCTTTAATAAGATATCTTTGTCAGTGTTCAACTGTTTTCAAAAGCCCCTTATAACCCAGTAATATTTCGATATTATCATGCTGAAATAACATTAATATATCTAAATAGGTCCGAGAATTAAAATTAAGGATAATAATTGTGACTTGAATAGGGATAAATCTAGTGTGTAGAACAGTGAAGAGATTATTCACATTCTTTATGAGATAACTCTAGTTCACGAGAAATAGAGTAAAAGATCCTAACAGTTGAAGCACAGCAACTGTACTCGTGTCGAGGCATAATGCTAGCACCCTTAGCTGTTGAACTAAATCTCGGTAACGAAAACAATTGATAAAATATAAGAGAAAGGTAGCTCTGATTTTGCTTTGCTTATTTTTAATTATATACCTTGATTATTTATAAATTATTATGTTTAAATTTTATACAATTTTATAATTGTAATTCCTTTTTCTAAATTTATGGTATTAGAATCAAATATGAAAGTGATTATTTCGTCAGTAATACATTTAGCGAATCAGAGAAACTCTCGAATTCTAGTACTATTATATCTACTTTATTATTTTATATAATATAATTAAATAATTAATGTAATAAAAAATGAATAAAAAAACTTGAAAAATCATAATGAAAAATGCCTGTTATGAAAAATATAAATACGTTTTTTTTCATGAATAAAACACAGCCTCCGTTTTTTTTTCGAAAAAAAACGGTTTTTCTTCCCTATACCCTCAGTTATGAGGTTGGTGTGATTTATGGGTATTTTATTGAGTTTATTGAATATTTTGGTTTAAATGGTTAGATTTGGATATAATTTTCAGGAGAAACTGATGATTTTATAAGCTTATGGAATATTTTGATATAATTATTAACAAGGTAGATATTTTATATTAATCTATATATTATATAATATATATATTAATATCATATATATTAAAATATAATTATATAAATAATATTAATATATATATATTAATATATTAATATATAATTTATATATATTATTAATATAATTATATATATTATATATATATATAATATATATATATATTAATTAATATTAAATAATATATTTACATATAATATAATATACTTAATATTTTATATATATATTAATAAAGTTTATGAGGTGAGCTACTATTTTGAACAGTCTATCAAAGTAAATATAAAAAAAACTTTTAACAGCGACGAATATCGAATCATTCAATATAAACTTGTATATTCAATATAAAGTATACAACTGAAAGAAACTGATAGCATCAAATACCTTCCCATTCATTTATAGAGGATTTGTCAATGATGAACTGAAACTTTCTTTTCAAAAATATTGGATAGTTGAATAAAAATTAGAATAAAAAAGTTTTTTTTTTTTTTATAAATAATTTTACTACATAAAAAATATACCCTCTTTCAATCGACTAATAGAACGTTATGATATTAGAAACCCTAATTAAAGGTATCCCTTCTTTATTTGATATAATCATCTATATTTCAATAAAATACTTTTTCAGCAAGAGGCTGAACTGTCAATGAATTATTTCCGTCATTTGCTTCACACTGTGGAAATGTTCGCTAGCTCTGCGGTATGTCGTGAATGTCGGGATTTTGAAACCTTTCCTTGATTAATTTTATATAACATAGGCTCAATATAAACTGGCACGAGAAGAAGTTCACGAGATTAAACTATGTATCATTTACGACTTTTAGAGAGTAAGATACTATGTTTAAGGAGAGAAATATTCGTTGTTCAGAGGCGTAACTATTCAATTTTAAATTATCTATCGAGTCTATTATAAAGTACCATAACCACGTATATCTTTTGCTGATACGCTTCCAGAGTATTACCTCATTATAGTATCCTTAGCTAAATTTACAATAGGATTGCTTTTGTTTACCGCTCAAGTTTAACCTTTGTCTCCAGAATTATATTCTGAAACTCTGTTTTGTGAACTGTAAATCTCAAGAAATATTTTAAAGATCAGTCAATGTATATAAAGAGATGGTTTCTATATTCAATGACCCTCACGAGGAAATAAGTGTTAGACATGGGGACAATCTCTCAGGTATGTATTAAAGGAATGCGTAGAAAACTATTCGGGCAGCTCTTAGCCCATCTGGTAATATTTGTTGAGGGCGTCTTTCTATAAAATAATAAAATATTAGTTCGAAATTGAATTGATAGGAAACTTCAATAATAATCTAACTTATGGCATATGAAATACTTACACTTCTCACCATTATCTCAATCCTGTGGCTTTAGTTTTTTGTATTCAGATGTTTATAAGTGATCTAATGTCTCTAGATAGCCATTAGAGGTGGATCTCTGTCAGATGACATGTTAATTTCTAAGAGGTCAGCCGTCATTACTAAAGAAATTATAAGGTTAGAGAGCATCTGAGTAATTATAGTGTGCATGTTCTCGGATGCGAGCGTGAGTGTTTATGACCTATCATTGTTCTTGGCTGAGAGATATAGCACATTATAAATAGAGTAAAGATTTAGCACTTTTTCTACTTCCTGACTATAAAACCGATATATGAGGGAATTAGCTCACAGACGTATTTACTCCTCGCATATAGTTTTAAGAATATATGACTTTTCACGCCTTTATCAGCTTGAAGGTAGAGACGTGCAACCTAATATATAAATTACAATGTCAGTTATTAAGACTTTAAATCAAGTTTATCAACAGTTTAATTTTTTTCTGCTGTAAATACTGAACTATATAATCAAGATTTGGAGTTTTAAAAATACTTCCTGATCTACATATTTGCTTATAAAGGTATATATATCAGATATAGTCTAAAATTCATGCCTTAGGTAAATTATTGAAACCTAATATCTACCTAAATAATTTCTAGAGGTTACATGCTGTTATGGGGTATGGGTATCGAACTCCTGTCGGACTATTATATATTCTTTTAATTTGTCTAATGGATCCTAACTTAAACAGAACAAATACATACATAGATAAAAAATAGAAACACTAACATGACCAAAACCAATATAGAATTGTAATTCAATAAAAAAATTTCAGCAACTAATATAAATTTTTCTTCGCACAACCACCTTTTGTATATTAGTAGTTATAGTATATATATATATAATATATAATTATATATATAGTAATATTATTATATTATATATTATATATATAGTAAATTTATAATAATTAATATTCTATTATAATGATTTTCTGTACATATAAAATATTTCTGATAAAACCCCAAATTGTTGAAATTTTTAAATATATATTGTGTAAATAATTATAAAAAATAAAACTAAGTGAAGACGTTTTTAAATAGAATCCTTTCCCTATTCTACCCTTAAGTTTTTAAAAAAACAACAGTTGCAATAATATAATTATAAGAACAACAAAAAACACTATAAAAATAAAAATAATAATAATAATAAATAATATAATAATAATAATAATAATAATATAATAATAATAATAATAATATAATAATAATATAATAATAATAATATAATACTCATTAATAATAATAATATAATAATAATAATAATAATAATAATAAAATATTAATAATAAATAAAATAATAAAAATAATTGTAATAATAATAATAATAATAATAATAATAATAATAATAATAATAATAATAATAATAATAATAATAATAATAATAATAATAATAATAATAATAATAATAAAAATATTAATAATATTTAATAATATAAAATAATATTTCTAAAAACAAAACAAAAATAGTAATAATTAATAATATAAAATAGATAATAATAATATAATAATCAATATATATAATAATAATAATAATAATAATAATAATAAATAATAATATTATAATAATAATAATATCATAATGAATATTATAAAAATCATAATAATAAATAATAGAATATATAATAATTAAATAAATAATAATAAAATAATAAAATAATAATAATTAATCAATATAAATAATGATAATAATAAAATAATAAATTTTTGCAAGATATTTTCTACATTCCTAACAGCTTCACAAAATTTTCATTAACCTTTCTTTAGAAATTTTGAATACAAACAAAATAAATTGCCTTCTGAATATGATCCAGCTTTCGTCGCTCAACCGGTTGGATCATTTTCCAGGACTATGAACTTTATTTTATGAAAGAAGCAAAATTAAACTTAAAAATATTTACAATTATTACAAATAATATTAAAAAGATTAAAGCTTTTAACGAAAAGGCACAATAATTACAAAAAATAAATGTGTCGTGTCAAATTAGAATCGTTTTTTTTCTTTTCATTCTTGTAATGTTCTCGTATTTAGGTAATCGGACATTTCGTTATTATTTTAATATTGATGTCCGGTCTATGCCTTCTTCATAAGAAGGGAGTACCGCCAGCCTAGGTCCGAAATTCCCGTCTTTTTATCAATTTTGAAGTAATTTACTATTTCATTATTGTGTAGTTTTTTATGTTCTTCCTGCATAATGGTGGTGTACGTCTTATTGGTTTTGTACTTGCTGCAACATACGCTGCCGAAGAGTAGTCGTAATACCATGTAAGTGGCGTTCATCCACTCTCAATTGCAATGGAATTGTATAGAACGACGTTGGTCCACTCGCCAGCAGAGTACATCACGAGTACTAAAGCAAGAAGACAATTTGTTGGCCGGATAACTTCTAATAGTGATCTGGTTCTCATTTATTTTTTCCTTTGATAATGTTTCTTTAAAATGCATTTTCAAATTGATTTCTCTTCATTTATTGAACCAACCACTTTCGCTCTTGTAATAGAAGATGAGTTTTTATTATCTTTGGCTGTTAGGATCGGCAACTATATTTAATGTTTTTTTCACAGGCGCTTGTTTTTCTACTACATATTGAGGAAAAACCATTGTTAATTAGTAGCGCATAATTTATTCTTTAATTCCTTTATTTATTTAACTTGGCAATTAGATGTTAATTTTTGTAGAAATTACAGCATGGTTTTTATTATCGATATCTTATAGGCGAGAGGTGTGTATGAGTCGAAATTCTTATAAATTCCGTTATCGGTATTTTTAACGTAAATATCTCTTTCAATTGTACCATCGTTGGTTATTTTCATTTTCACGTATAAAAATTAAATTTATTGTTTAAGCATTCCTCATATGTAAAATTTAATTTGCTATAGGTCTCAAGTTTGTTAATAAAATTTTGAACGCTGTTATGATCTTTAAAAATGACACACGTTGTCAATAACGTATCTCAACGTAAAGAAGGGGTTAAGATGATTATTTTTCTTTGAGGTAATTTTAGTTTTCTATTTCGAATATAGAAGTCCGCGAATGTTGGTCCAAGGGGAGATCCCATTGAGACTCCATTTTTTTGAATCCAAAGTTTGTTTTTAAATTCAAAAGGCGTTTTTGTGGTGCAGGTTATGAGTAGTGTTTTCAAAATTTCTTTATCTAATATTATCTTTCTTAATATTATTATTATTATTATTATTATTATTATTATTATTATTATTATTATTATTATTATTATTATTATTATTATTATTATTATTATTATTATTATTATTATTATTATTATTATTATTATTATTATTCTATACACTATATCAAACACAAAATTCACTAAATTTTACTATATTACTGATATTAACATAAAATTTAATGAAATATCAGTTAAACTGAACATTACTTGATTTAAATTTTGAATATATCAGCAAACCGACACCCATTCGCTTACAAAAATCTTTCCTGGTTTGAGGAGGTGGAAGGAAACTGCGGATCATAACCTATTTTTGGGTGAATGTTGCCGAGCTCTGTAAATTAATGCTTTGAAACTTTAATATTTCGTACGTAATATAATAAATTTGCATTTGTTTTTATTTGTTTTTTTTGCTGTTGTTGTTGTATTTTTTTCTTATTTGTGTGTTTTTTTTATTTCAATTATTCTGTATTTATTGAATTAATTTTTTTATTGTCTACATATATATAATATTTAGCCTTAAAATTAACGTTTGTAGGAGTGAAAATCTCAAGTTAATAAAATGTTTCTTGTTTTATATCGAAATTTCCTTAAAATTTTCATGGTAAATGGAAAGTGGAAACATTCCGTTAATTCTGATATTTAAGAAGTGTTAGTTGTGCAGCCTCCTTCTTCATGTGAACAGTGTTTGTAATACAGAAGAAGGCATAGTTATTTGACCTACAGTATTGTGATATTCAACGGTGTTGGATTATTTTTAAAACTTGGTGTGCATGTTCTAGTTATACATCATATTTTTCTTCACGGTATCCGTATACATCTCGTTATCATAATAAAATACGTATTGTATCTGTTTTTGACAATGTTCATGGTCATAGGAAATCTGCATCAGCTTCTGTAAAAGAAGAAAATGAGAGTTAATAAATATGATTAACTACTTATATTTATTACATTACTGAATAGCTTTTTATAATTAAAATAAATGAAAACGGAAATTATAGAAAATACTAATATTCCTCAAATTACATATATTAACATTAATATAATATATATTAATAACATATATTAATACATTCATTTCTTTTGCTTACCTATGCATCTATTCAATCAAGACTTCCAATATATCATTACAATTTAGGACATTTCTCACAAGGAGGAAATATAATAAACATTCATCTAGTTTTATAAATGAAATTAATTATGGTACTTCAGAGAGAGTTTAAAATTTTTTTCCTGCTTATATATATATATATATTATATATATATATACTATTATAATATATTTGTTTGTTTTATTTGTCTTTATATATATATATATATATGATATATCTCTAGGAGAAGGAGAGAGAGAGAGAGAGAGAGAGAGAGAGAGAGAGAGAGAGAGAGAGAGAGAGAGAGAGAGAGAGAGAGAGAGAGAGAGAGAGAGAGAGAGAGAGAGAATAGACCGAATTTTGCATTCAACATTCGCGAACCGAATATTAACATTGTCTTCAACATTCGCATTCACAATCGCATATTCGCAATGTTAAAAAAATATTCCGTATTCACATTCTCATTCGCAAATATCAAAAATGATATTATTCCCGCATTCGCATTTCGCATTCGCATCAAAACACATGCAAAATTTAGGAGTTTTGTGATGACTTAGCAGTAATTTGAGACACATTCGAAGTCTGACAATATTGGTAGATTTGTACATGTGAGCATATACGCTCAGAATAAACTGTTGAAGCAATTTCGAAATTTTATCCTCATCTATTGTATTTTCGGATTAATTTGATATTGTATTAAATGAAATCGCAAAGTGTATAATTTACAATCGAAATTGTGCTTGGAATGGAAGAATTTCATATGTGTTTAGAAACCATCTAAGCACGAACACAAAGGGTATCTGGTATATGTAAAAGGAAGAGGTAGAAATGAAGACACGATTAAACGAGGAAAGGATCTCCAAAGCAGCCTTAATTAAGAGTGAAGTAAATTACTCTTGTAAACTTGAATATAAAATACAATCATTTGGGACTCTAATATCGAAAAAACAATGAATAAGTAGCAAAAATGACAGTAAAGAGCGATCATTCGTTTTATCGCCTTGAAGAATGAAATTGTACCAACTAACGTCAAAGGAAATAATACAGGGATAATCTTCATAAGGAAATGTGTGATTGCGTTTAAACTAAATTTCCGACTTAATAACCCTTATCAAACAATCATCTAAATTAGCTTTCTCCACGGGCGGATACTAAATCAGGAGTTTCTTTGTTGTCTCTCCGAGTGGTTATCCCGTAAACAAGGATTTCAAACGTCAAAATTTTGTTGGGCGCTGAACCACTCACTGAACATTGCGAAGTTAAATATCCCAGTGTCGTATTAAATATAATGTTGGCGAAATGAAACGTATTTCCGGATGATGTTCACTTTGCTATGAGAGTTGCTAGGAACAATATATTTAGACCTTTGCTTCTTTCTTGAATGAATAACACAAGCTTCGTCAGTCATCAACGATACCTTACGATTAGAAATTGTGTGACATCTCAAACATCAGTCAGCAAAGTTCTCTCAAACTGTAGTCAACTGCAGCACACTTTAATCATCGACCATGACTCAAGAAGAACTAACAAAAATACAGATAAGAACTACTGTCCCACAACGTTTAGTACTTCATGATGCTACCACGCTCTTGAACAAAACTCTGCAAACGATGACAATGATGCAAGTACTTAATGTACTTAAGTAATTAAGTACTTGAGTACTTAACTCTCCTTGTACGGTCGCTCTAATGATAAACTAAATATCTTAACATCCCAAGACAATTCTATTCTAGCCATCTGTATCCCAATACTCCAACTTTTTCAAGATATCACAACGATAATTAGCAAAAACACGACATTAATAGTCGACGTTACTCTCCTTGGAACCACTCTGAAGAGAGTATTATTATTTCCAGACAATTACAGTCAAAGAATAAAAGCTATGAGAGCGACGATATTGAAAAATATTAACAAATGATTCGATTTCAGGGAGACCAACGACTTGTATATTCCATAACACGTTTTTTGGACCATAGACGTAAGACAAAAATTTTTACTTCTCAGTTTTTTTACGGAGAAATGTAAGTAAAGTCAGCGCTGGCCGAAAATGTGAGGAAATTAAAAAAATATAAATCTGAAATAGTTGGAGAAAACAAAGATAAGTAAATATTACTTCAAACCAATCCACAAGTACCACTTTTACCGAAGTTATGAATGCAATTCTACTTTCAAACACTGATGATAAGGCTGATGAGGTGTCTAAACAGGCACCAAAAATCGTTAACCAGTACGACAAAGAGAAACGCATTTCCCCTGCCGAAGAGAGGACATATTTAGATTTGTCACAGTTAGCAAAGGACACATACCTTGCTTACCCGCCATGAGTATTACCAGAAAGCATCTCTTTATTGTTTCTGGTTTGATCTATGATGAAAAACATAGTAGATTAAATGCTGAGAGAGAACTGAAAAATTATCATAATTAAAGTAAGTTTAAGTTAAAGTATTTATATTAACTATTGATCATGCTTCCATCAACTGTGGTTTTATAAATTAATAAGGAGGTTTATTTCTTTGAAAAGGCAGAGATTGTGGAAAGAGGTTGATGGAATGCTTGTAAGAGTGAGTCCTCGTTCTACATCCTGGAAACAGAAAATTGCATGTATTTTATTCATTCAATTTTTTTATGGCTAAACACCGACAACAAAAGCAAGTATTACATTTATACCTTGTATAAAGAGTTGCACATTACTAGCACATGAATCAATCGCATTCCTAATATTAAGAAAAAATATTCGCATTCAAATTCCCATTCGCATTCGCGAATACTAGAAAATATATATTCGGTCCATCTGTAATACATTTTTCTACTTTTCATCAATGTTCTTCCATCTGTCGCTTAATCACCTATTTAATCTTACACTGGCAATTCCACCCTTCGTTGTTCCTTCCTATTTGAAAGATGACCAAATCAATAGCAAATAGTTAATGCAACTGACCTTGAAGCAAAGAAACCTTGGCTGTCTTCAATACCTCAAAAACTAAACTCTTTCTTATATCAACTCGACATAATATGCCCTACAGATACAATATCTGTAGGGCATATTATATCGAGTTGATGTAATATGCCCTACAGATATTGAATCTGTAGGGCATATTATGTCGAGTTGATATAATATGCCCTACAGATATTGTATATGAAGGAATAATATGTCAAGCTGATATAATATGCCGTACAAATAATATATCTACTTCGAAAGCACAATTCAAACCTTCTTCTGTTTTTAATATTCTTGGTATTTCCTTTTCCTGTGATCTTTCTTTGAAGGATCACATTATCACTCTCACTAAACAAACTTCTAAGATCTTATGCCTTCTGATTAGTTACTCTTCTTACCACTACAGAGGCTTGAACTGCATAGAGGAGTTGTTTGCCCTTGTACGGAGTATGCGTCACATTTCAAGATGGCTCTAC
>JABUQX010100426.1:17500-46410 GCA_015478945.1 Trachelipus rathkii
ATAATAATAATATTAGTTATATTGGTATTCATAACATCAAACTACTAGCAGCATTGACTTTGTAAATTTAAGAGAAACACTGAGAGAACAATTAAGTATTAATAATAGCTATAGGAATAATAATAAAATAATAATAATAATAATAATAAAATAATTACTTAAATAGAAACTATTAATAACATTATTAAAAATAAATTTTAATTAAATAAGTTAATAATAATAATAATAATAATAATAATAATAATAATAATAATAATAATAATAATAATAATAATAATAATAATAATAATAATAATAATAATAATAATAATAAAAATATATAAGCTGAAATTAAATATAAAAGATGATAATAATAATAATAATAATTAATAATAATAATGAATTTGAATAATAGCACAAATAGCAATGCCGACAACAATAGTATAATAATAATAATAATAATAATAATAATAATAATAATAATAATAATAATAATAATAATAATAATAATAATAATAATAATAATAATAATAATAATAATAATAATAATATTAATAAATAATAATAATAAATAATAAATAAATAGATAAGAATAAAATTAAGAATAATAATTTAATAAAAAATATTAATAATAATAATGAATAATTAATAATAATAATATATAATAATATTATAATAATAATAATAATAATAATAATAATAATAATAATAATAATAATAATAATAATAATAATAATAATAATAATAATAATAAATTATCAATAATTATAAAAATATTTGCAATATTTATTAGCAGCGAATGGCAATCGTAGTGATTACTACAATGAAAAGGCTGATAGTAATAGCTCATAACCATAATCTTGACGCGTTATATTACCAAGTAATGGTGGCCAGTAATAAAAATTTACATAAACTAAATCGCAGATATAATTATTTGGTAGTTTCAATTGGTTTAGATAATAAATTTTTAGCACTTTTAGCACTGAACCTGAAAGTATTTTCTTTTTATATATCTTGTGGTTTTAAGTTGAAAAGTTTCGCTACACTGTAGCTGACAATATGTGATTTTTTTTTTTTTTTTTCTTTAAGACAGATTTGAGAGTTAATGAATATATTATTTTTCATATTTATTTGATTTATTTCGCTCTTTGTTTGGTTGCTAAGAAAATTAGCTAACAAGAAGTACTGTAGCAGGCTTATTATGGATTATTTTTTGCATATTTTGTATTTTGTGCTAAAATAGATAAAATTATTATTATTATTATTATTATTATTATTATTATTATTATTATTATTATTATTATTATTATTATTATTATTATTATTATTATTATTATTATTATTATTATTATTATTATTATTATTATTATTATTTTTTTTTTTATTATATTATTATTATTATTATTATTATTATTATTATTATTATTATTATTATTATTATTATTTTTCGGTGAATTAACCATGGTTTTAATTTTACTTTTTTTTATTTTCATTACTGTAGGAAAAGGTGACGAAATGATTAATCAACTTTCGCTCCTGATTGTGTTGATTCTTTCATGTTTGAGTCTTTCAAATCAACTCGATCTTAACCAGCGTTTTCCAAGTCCATATGGAGAGAAAGAAAAGGGTAAAAAAGTTATTTTTATTTTTTTTGTTTATAATTTTTATTGTACAAAAAAAGTTTACATTTCACCTGGTTTTACCCTCAATCGAGTAGAGATGTATGTGGAATGTTAAATTCTTTCAGATCCATTGTATTTATGTTTAATGCGAAGAATGAAAATGATAGTGTCTAGATTATTAATGTTTACTAGAAGTATTTAGTATTACAATGATTCTTGATCGATATATATGTTAAAGGTTGGTAGTTTAATAAATATACCAAAATTTTTCTATCCTTTACTGTTCTCTAGTTTCTAGGGGTTTGTGCTTCTCGGCGCACCTAGTTTCTAATTCTTTTCCAAGATTTAAAAAAAAGCCAGATACCAGTTCTATCACATTTCCACATGTGCATAGTCATCATTTATGGCTAAAGTTATAAAAGTATTCAAGAGGGAAGCATTATAGCATTTTTTACTTAAAATGAACAAAAAAATAAACTTTTTATGTAAAACTAGCAAATTTTATTGAAAATAGTTTAAAGAAAAAAAATATACAGTGAATAAACCAATGATATTGTACTTGATATATGAGGAACATTCAACGAGTTGGTAGAGAGATCCTCTTTACTCAAAGTGCTAATAGTGGCATATTTCTAGAGAGAAAGAAGTTCAATTTAAAAAAGAAATTAAAAAGATATGATAGCTAGTAAAAAAGGTTCACTATGGAAGGTTGAAAATATATTACAAAACAGCAGGTCGGCTTTTAACCCCAAGTGTAACAGCAGCTGATATTCCATAAATATATGAAGCGACCACTTTAAGTTTTGTACAAATTTTTTACATTCATTATTAAAATTATCATTAAATATGAATAATTTAGGCTGAACCTGTTTTGCCTGAATAACAAGTATCACCATTTTCAATTGCAATGTTAAAGGAGTGGTGTGACATCTTGCTGAAAATAAAAGTTCCGCCTTATGGAAACATATGGTGATTGGTGGATCCGTGGATGACGAATTCCTGCAGGAGGCACAAAGCAGTGTCTGGAGTGCTGATAAAATCTAACCCTGACATCCGAAATTATGCTGCAACCTCTAGTAATTTCACTTGGCCTCTTTCAGTAACATGCGGGTTCTCATTTTTCCAGTAGCTGCAATTGTAAGATTTATTATAACCTCAATTGTTCTAACAATCTTGCTTGAAAACAGTGAGTCTTCAACACATTTCGTCCTGTACTACTCACAAAAATTCCACCCTCAAGTCAGGATCATCATCACTGAGGACTTTGAATAATGCTGGAAAAAACTGTTTTCTCTGCGGATGAACCGATGGTACTGTTCGTTCAAGAATACTTTACAACAAATATTTAGAGAAGTGAATTTCGATTATGAAAGTTCTAGAAATTCGAGGAATGGAATGTTCCATGCACTAAATATTCGCATGTTTTAAGGCGAGCTTGAACGTTGAGATCTGCAAGTTTTGAACATTTCCTTTATTTCTTAAAAAAAAAAAACACTTTTGTGAGTAATGGTGAGCCGATTCGATTGTTATGTCTAAAACTCACTCTCAAAACGACTTTGTATATTCATTATGCTCTATCATCTCAGATGTCACTTAGGGATTAATGTGATTTTTTCGAAGCTTAAGATTCTATTAAAACCCTTTGCTGCCCCACTCGTCATTCTGGAACGCATTTGAAGAAGTTATATTTTATAATTAACCAATGTAATTAATGTTTTTTACCATAAATACGAAATAGACCAATTTTACTAACAAAATAGTTGCTATGTAGCTTCAAATTTTATAATTTGTTATTTAAAAAGTTAAATATTTTTGGTTAAAATATTTTCCATGCTATACTCATACTTTACTCGTACTATGCTCCCATGGACAATTTTGTCACTTTTTTGATACTCTTAGATTATCTTTTATGGGAAACCTACCAAAGTTATCATAATGTACGCCCAAAAAGACGTAATTTCCTACTTTAGTAAACGAATTTGCCTCAATTTGATTTGTTTCTACTAAATTTTAGCCAATCAAATATTTGGCTTGACAAAATAAACACTTTTGGCAACTTTTGTAACTCGCTCAAAACGCTAAAATAAAGTAAAAAAAAAACAGAATTTACTTTAAAATGAGTCGTAAGTAATAAAAAAAAGAATGTGTTTAAAAAGCATTTCACACTCATTAAAAATATTTGTTTTTCCTACAAATTGAATTTTAACTTAGTTATCGTGTGAGTGGCTTAAACGACATGTAGATCTATTGTTCAAGGTTGAGTATGATTAAATATATAATATTCCCCCCCCCCAAATACGCCTCCCCCGCCCCCCCATGTATGCTTTTTTTAAGCCTCGCCGCCAACTTCCCCACCCCCAAACTTTTAAAAAATTCCCCGCCCTCCCCAATTATTTTTTTTTCCCCGGGCCCCACACCATCATTTTTTTTTTTTTTTTTTTTTTTTTATTTTCAAAAAACCGGGTTCACCAGTTTTTTTTTTTTTAAAAGAAAAGATTTTTTTCCTCATACGTACTCATTTTTCAAAAAATCATCCCCCCATTCTTAAATTTATATTAGCAAATCCACGACTTTATTTTTCGTATTTTTTTTTTTCCCCGGCCCCCCAGCACCCCCTCGACCGCCCCCAAAAAAATTTTCCCAACAACCGTTTATTTCCAAAAACGGGACCGCTTACCCCAAATATATATATATATATATAATTAGTAACAGACGGAACCGCAAGGGTTATCAAAAAACAGAGAACAGCGATTTATATGACGTTATTTAAGTTGTATGGTTGGTTTTTGTGTTTAGCGATTCAAGATCAACACCTGCATATATATATATATATATATATAAATTATATATATATATATATATATATATATATTTATATATATATATATATATATATATTATATATAAATTATATATATATAAAAGTCATTTTATTTTTTTTACATTAACTATGTTTTCCCTAAATATTTTTAATTTAATTTCTATTTAATTTAAATTTAGCTATAGCTTGTAAATAATTACGCTCTGGTGCAATCTATGTATATACACAGCAAAATGTCCGAAGATCGGATTTGATCTTGCGTCTATCGGGATGTCGGCACACTTTTACCGATACACCAAACATGGGAATGTCCGGTATGTAAGGATGCTTTTAAAATTGAATATATTATCGCCGAACGTTCAGTTCGTTTTCTCGTTTTCCAGACGTTTTCTTTTCATTCGATTTATCTTTTTCCTATTCTTAGTCGAACGTTAGTATTGTCTAGTCATTAGTCACCATTTTTCGTATAATAGGTTATATAATATATATATATATAATATATATATTTATATATATATATTATATATATATATATATTATATATATACTATATATATTATATATATATATATATATATATTATATATTATATATATTTATATATTATATTTTTTATATATATATTTATATATATATATATATATATATATATATATATATAATATATATATATATATTAGGCTCTCCATAGCTGAAGGGATAGAGACATCGGATCTCTGCTGATAGCAGCTTCCAGGCGCCAAGGTTTCACAAAACTGCATCCCCCTGCAAGTGTGTGCTGAACCTCTAAATTTGGATATGGTTGTATGTGAAAATGACGATTAGTAAAGGATGTCGCATTCCCAATTGTCATTTTCACATTTCTAAAAAAAAGTTCCAAGTAGTGCAAGCTTAACTTCAATTTAACCAGCAGTCCGACTTTACTCTTTCAAGTATCTAAGATATTGCACACCACAAATTGAATACAAAAATGGTCTACATAGTTAATAGAGACAATAGCAGGTGGAACAAGGTTGTCTATAGTGAATTTTTTGTTAACCTTTCCGATCACGTGATCAACGAACAACAGAAGTCGCTCCTTTCATTAGGCCTGTCTTTTGGTGTCAACAATAACGGTAGTTACAGTGATTTTCTTTTGAAGTTTGACAGGTTTGGTAAGCACCATAAAGATTTTGACATCAATTTTGATCTTCTTAGAGGTTTCATTTCATAAACTGAAGAAATATTTTATTTAAGGGGTTTAATTATACATATATATATTATATATATATATATATATAATATATATATATAAATAATATATATATATATATATAATATATATATTATATATATATATTATATTATTAATATATATAATAATATATATATATTATATATATATAATATATCTGATTTTATTTAAAATTAATTTTTTATTATTATTAATTATTATAAACTATGTATGTATTATTATTATTATTATTATTATTATTATATATTATTATTATTATTATTATTATTATTATTATTATTATTATATTATTATTATTATTAATTTATTATTATTATTATTTATTTTATTATTTATTATTATTATTATTATTTATATTATTATTATAATCTTCAGAGAACAGTTTTTGGTATTCGGCAAGCAGAAGAGGCAGTTTAAGAAGAAAACTCTTCTTCAAGGACGCTTCTAACACAAAGACGCATAAATGTCATATTATTCCTTGAGCTCATACCCCAAATGGTAAGTTTTTATGTTTATTCGATTTATTTATTTATTTACTTATCATTTCATTTAAAAGTCTTTTTTATTATTTCTAATTGTTTAGATTATAACTTACTTACTTACTTACTTACTTACTTACTTACTTACTTACTTACTTACTACTTACTTCATCAAGTTTCTCGTGGCTTGGTTAGTTAGTTGGTTTGTAGTGATGATGAACCTTCCCGTGCAAAAGAAGATGGAAGATATTTAGCTGATGAATGAGTTTAGGAGAAAACTAAATCAGAAAAATGCACAGAAGTTAAGATAAGTCTAACCAAGAAAAAAAGATTACCCTCATTGATCACTTATGGAGGGTTAGGGTGCATCCTAAAGCACTCCCCTAACACATTCTTCGCCCTCTTTCACGCTGATCAACATATTCTTCATAAAGGGAAATAGGCCATCCTTTATCAACACATCATTAACAAAAATAACAGATAACCCTTGCATTTAACAAAATGGCATCCACCCAACTAACTTCTGAGGTAACAAGAGGATGGTTTTCAAACATAACCCCTCCCTCCTCATCACTTGGGAATTGAAGGCCTCCGGTGCTGGTGCTGGTGCCGTCACGGAATTGTCGGCCTGTTCTGATGCACGGTTTTCTTTCTTCAATAATTTTTTCAATAATTTCTGCAACCTCGCCTCTCCTCCTCTAATCCTCACCTCTTATTCTTAACCAAAACTCAGATGTTTTAACGTTCAGACAGCAAGCCCTGTTTTGCTCCCTCTTAATGTCTTTGTCATCAATTTTCAGCCAAATGCGGCTGATGTGCTTATTTGCGCAACGATGCTGCTAGTTCTCGTGTCTCTCATTTTGAGTGTTCGAATTTTCTACCTTAAGGCTAAGGTGATCCTGTCAATTTACTACTGAATTTGTCTGCTCTGTGTATCTGTCTCCTAACTCAATCGACTCTCCAAAATTATTCTACTATTAAAATTCAAATTAGAACACATTCACTTCGCTTCAATTTTCATAGAAATCCTAATTCCTGATAATTTTAACGTTCACCACCACCAATGACTTTCCTCTAATTCTCAAGATACAGCTGGTGAACTTGCTTTTAACATTTCTACCGAGAATGACCTCAAGCAGTTGATGCAGCTCCCTGATCGTATCCAGGTTTGTCTTGGAGATAAATCCAATATTCTATACCAATCTTACAATATTACTCCTTATTCAGTGAACCTATTTCCCTTTTCTGTTTTCCGGATCACATTCTAATCTCAGTATCCTCTTTTATTTCTTCAAGCCACCCTCAGGAAAAACCCATGCCAACGGCCTGGAAACAATTTTGCAAATTCTGTTCTGCAAACTGATCGGACTAATGGTCGTACTTCTTTGACTTCTTTTGGAATGACTACTGCTTTGGTGGTAGGAGTCTCTGGGAGTGGGTAGAACTCATAACCGAGGTGATTTTCTCTAGCATGGAGGCGTTCATTTCACACTCTTTCCCTTAAGCTAAATTTAAAAAAACCTTGATTGCGTTTAAACTCTGCTTGTTTCCGCGCGTTTATTTTATATCGTGCAGGAATCTTACCTTATGATTCCGATTGACCAGTTTACCTGTGCAAACTCAGAAGCCCATCTATCTATATTATCCAGGAATCGCGCCAAATCTATTTTCTGTAACCAAAAATCTCTTTTTTCCTTAGAAAATACAATAATCATTTCTGATTCTTCTTCCTCACGCCCTTTCTGGCATTTTGCAACAAATGTGAACTAAATTTGATTCAAATTCATTCCCTCTTCTTGTATTCTCGATGAAATAATGACATTTCATATTTTACTAAAGCTGAACTCCTCGCTCAAACATTTGGCTTTAATTACACTTCTTGAGGATTCCGAAGTATATTTTTGGCATGCTGTAATCATGCAATAATATTGTAATTTATTCTAAGGATTTTTTCTGCTTCTCTATCTTCTCTCTCTCTCTCGCCTCTCTTCTTTGTACTTCTCTCTCTTCTCTCTCTTCTCTCTTCTCTCTCTCTCTCTCTCTCTCTCTCTCTCTCTCTCTCTCTCTTCTTTCCTCTCTCTTCTCTTTCTCTCTCTCCTCTTCTCTCTCTCTCTCTCTTCTTCTCTCTCTCTCTCTCTCTTCTCTTCTCTCTGAGTTTAAGACACTTTCCCAAATCTCACGACTAAAACTTTTTTTTAGTACCTTCCACATTTCCGAGCTTGCACCTTGCCCGTGAAAATTGTTTCGTCTCCGTCCTTCTACTTCAACCCTCCCTTCCTGCTGAAACGTACGATTATCTAGCTTGTGACGAAGAAGAGGGACCCATCCTAATCCACTAACCATTGTCCAATCACTTTAATCTCCATTCTCTTTTAATTTTTCGAATCTTTCCTTAACATTAAGATTCAGAAATAGCTCAATTCTTCTAATTATATCACTGATTGAAATGGACGCTTGACTGTGAGCGTTTTTCCTTCTCCTTCTCTCTGGTTCTTGTTCTCTGCTCTTTGGCATTTGGAGAATTTTTTGCTTGCTGCGGTTTAATATATACGAAGTTTTCGCAGAGAGTCTGCACAAGCTTCAATTCTAGACTTCTCTCTTTCGGTATCGAAAACCCTCTCTACATTTCTCTTGACCTTCAATCCATAGTTCTATGGCTGCTTTTATTAGACAGCCAGATTTATCTTTAAAATTAGGAATAGTAGTTTCTTGATTCTTGTTTCAATTCTCAATCTCTTTTTCTACTTTTTTCATAATATCTATATGTTAATTTGGCTCCTATCAATCTTAGGTCGGGTAATCACTTCTTAATTACTCTTACAGTTTTGAAAGACTAGCATAATAGCAAATGGTGAAGCGAAGAGGCGCCTTGGAGTTACTCATCTCTGATCTTTCTCGTACTTTTAGTTAGGTTAAAGAAACATGGTTGTTTTCATGGCTTAATAACTCAGTTTCCTACATCTATATCCTGAATAGTCTCTATACAATTTATAATATCTTATTAGAAAACACCAACTTAACATTCTTCCTA
Organism: Trachelipus rathkii; assembly: GCA_015478945.1. Lineage (NCBI taxonomy): Eukaryota > Metazoa > Arthropoda > Malacostraca > Isopoda > Trachelipodidae > Trachelipus > Trachelipus rathkii. The sequence continues at coordinate 26,667 of JABUQX010100426.1, forward strand.
TTCCATTTAATATTCTTGGTATTTTTTCTCGCGTGATCTTTCTTAGAAGGATCACTTATCTTTTTTTCTAACACGCCCCCCAAGAAAGTTGGATATTTGAGGCACGTTTCGGAACATCTCATCAAACCATCTTTTGCCATCAGTTGCATCTCAGTAGTGGCGTTGTTTTCCCTTGCATGAGAATGCATATCAACATATATGGGGTGGTACTATGCATACTGCTTCTCATTGATAAGGTGTAGTCCTAGGGCTTTTTCCGACTTGTCAAACTCTCTAAACTCAGCCAACATTTTTTTTTTCTCTTCCCTTTTCCCCAAAAGTTTTCCTCTAACCGTCGAACTGTTACATCACTCTCCTTATACTATTGCTGTTGCAGATGATATTTGCTCTTCTGTATTTTCCAGTTATGCAACTTGCCTCCTTCTTGAGAGAGAGCTAGTGCCACTTCTTCTTTCACAACAGTTCATCCATCTCTTGTCAACTTTCTGTGCTAGACTTACTGCTATGCTCAATATAATATGTACCTACTGGTAAGTTGAAACACTCTACTACTTTTATTATTTTTTTTCAACTTTCGTTTTTGATTTGGGCATTTCAACCTCCGCGTATCGGACATGTGCCTTTTATTATTATATATATATTATATAATATATATATAATATATATATATATATAATATCTATTATATATCTTAAATAAATATATATAATATATATTATAAGAATATTATATATCATATATATAATAAGCAAAAATGAATTTCTACCCGTACTATGAATACATATATCTTGTTCATTATGATAGAAGAATTAAATGAAAATGGCGCAGTTAATTATAATAATATTTTAAGTGATTTGGTGAATTATTCTCGTTCTAAAATTAAACTATGACTACTCTACTTCTAAATTGTTTATTTAACTTACTTTTACACATACGGTAAGTTAATAATTAGAATTTTTATCCAATAAAAAAAATTATCAAAAGTTATTAATTATTGATTTTTGTACTTGTATTCGATTGTTATTATTTTTTAAAAAAAGTTTATTAAAGTTTTCTCCCCCATATAATTATTTTACCTATTAAATAATGTTAATTAGGATGTGTTGCTATAATGTCTTTATATTTAAAGAATTTTTTCTAGTATTTTTTATAGGAAAAAAAAAAAATATATGAAAAACATAAACTATTAACAAAAAAAAAAAGGAATGTTTTTTTTTATTATTATTATTATTATTTTTTTATTAATTATTACTATTATTATTGTTTATTTTATTATTTTAATTAATTTTAGTTTAGTATATTTATTTTATTAATATTATCATTATTATTATTATTATTAGTTATTATTATATTAATTATTATTTATTATTTATTAATTTTATTATATTATTGTATTATTATTTTATTATTTTATTATTATTATTATTATTCAATTATTATTATTTATTATTTTTTATTTATTATTTAATTAGTTATTATATTATTTATATTATTATTATTATTAGTAGTTAGTAGTAGTTAGTAGTAGTAGTAAGTGTAGTATTGTGTAATTAAATATTAAGTAAAAAATTGGTTTATAAAAATTTATTATAGATGATATGCTAACATGAATTTGCAAAGTTTTAAACTGAGAGAAACGTTTATGGATTTAATTTAATTTTATTTTTTATTTTTTATTACAAATTTGAGTTAAAAATTTTATATGATCAATCACAATTTTTTTTATTTTATTTAATTATTAATTATTTAATATCGTTTATAAAATCTAAATTTAAAAATTTTAAACATAAATAAAATGAGAAGAGAATTTTGTTAAAAGTTTCGTGTTTTTTCCCTACATTCTTAATAATAGAGAATTAAAATTAGTTCTATAAAAAGAAAAAATTAAAATGTATTCCAAGACATCTTCATGTTTATATTAATATTTGCACACAACAGTATATATACCAAAAACGCCAATATAATATAATATACTTAGATATATATATATATATATAATATATATATATATAGTATATATATATATTATAATATATATAGTATATATTATAATACGTATATATATATAATTATTTATATACATATATATATATATATTATATTTATAATTATATATTATACTATATATATAATATATTATATATATTATATTATATAATATATAATATATATATATATATATATATATTATATATATATATATATATATATATATATATATATATAACATATTATATTATTATAAATATATATATATATATAGTATATATTTATATATTTATATATAATATATATATATAATATATATATAATATATATATAAATATATATAATAATATATATATTAATATATATTTATATTATTATATATATTATATGCTATATATATATATTATAGTAATATATATATATATATTATTATATATATATTATTATATATAGTATGTATATATATATTATATTATTATATATATATATATATATATATATATAATAACGTTTTATTTACTGGTGAAAGTAATTTTTTTTTTTGGGGGGGAGGGGGAAAACTGTCATTGTATGAGTGTTTTTGCTACATAATTTTAAAAGATTTTGAATAGCAAGTAATATATATATATAGTTTTCAGCTCTAGAGAATCATTCTAGTGCGAATCGTTCAGTGATACTTGAGTAGTTGATTGCAGAATCCTCAGACATAATTTGTGAGTATATTTCTTGATTTCTTCGATTTGTATAAATGAAGACAATGCATCATTGGAGAGTCTAAATCCTCGATTTCGAGTGTTTTGCTCTATCCCTATACATTTAATATTTAAGTGTAAAGTGAAAGGCAATTTTTTTCTTCTTCTTCTTTGTGGCAGCGCCAATACTTGAAATGGAACAACTAGGATTTACATATGCTGTAACGTAAGCTTAGCTTGATATAAAAAAATATATATTAAAATCTTTGTAATAATTTTTTAAACAATATTTCCATGAAAAAAAGAACTCCAAAGTTTTTTTTCATAAATGAGAAATTAGTAATAATAATTTTTCTGTTATCAAACATATGAAATTTTCAGATCATGAAGATTGGCAAGTTGCAACATTTCTTAATTTTAGGACTTTTTTTAGTTACATACCCAAAAAACCATTCGACTCTGCATTGGCGTTAAATCTATTTAAGCCTATATAAAAAAGTTGGGTATACAGCAGATTTGATGCTAATTTTCGGCTGTAATTTCAGATATTAATTCGATTCAGGTGTGAATTTTTTTAAAATTATCACTCAACGGAATTCTACATTTTTGGTAAACAATCAGTTCATTGCATGTAATCATTTCTTATACTATATTAGTGAAGATGTTCGTCATTTATAGAATAATGGATAAAGTGGACTTGTTTAAATATTTGCCGACATTTTTTTTTTTTAAAAAAGTTTTATTTCTTTCCTTCACTGTAATATCCCCGTCCTTGGTGCATGGAATATGTTTAAAGAAGTTGCAGTATGTAAGTTATGTTCTACAATACCATCCAAGCCGTCACTTTCATTAAAGTTAAACTTCATTTTATATTATTATTATTAATATAATTATTTTATTATCATTAATTATTAATTATTATTATTTATATTATTATTATTTATTATTATTATTATTATTTTATTATTATTATTTATTATTATTATTTATTATTATTTTATTATTATAATTAATTATTATTATTATTATTATTTTATTATTATTATTATTATTATTAATTATTATTATTATTATTATTATTATTATTTTATTATTATATTTAATTATTTTATTATTATATTATTATTAATTCTTATTTTATTATTAATTATATTTTATTCATTAAATTATTATTATTATTTATATTATTATGTATTAATTATTATTATTATTTTCTATTTAAGCTTAGAACAAATAATAATAAAAAAAACAAAATGTGTGTAATCCAAAACATTCGAGCATAATTAATTTTCAACTATTTTTAAATTCACAAGAGTAATATCAGTTATTTGCAATCCTGAGGCAAACCATCTAAATTTTAATTACTTCGTTGCAAAAAAAAATATTTTCAGTCCTCACAAACAAGTCCCTCATATGCTTTCTTTTAATTATTCTATTGTTGGACATTTAGTTCCAATCATTGAGTCAGCATGGAAATTAATTTTCTATTAGAGTAGAACGTGAATTTTAACACTAACATTTTCGCTATATAAAAAATCTATTCATAAAAAACGTATCATGTTTCTTGATTCTCATCTCCTACTTTTATTTACAAAAGGATAAATCATTTTATTGTTCTACGTTGTACTGCCTCAATCATATCAATTTATTTTTTATGTAAAGGGTCCAAACTTGTTAACAATATTCATTTTCTGGTTAATATAACTATTATAGAGCTTGCTTCTTAACTACTTATTCTCCAAAGTAAAATTACAGTTTATTATTCCTAAGATTGTGTTTGGTCTATTTCTAGCTTCCAAGTATTGCTATTGACACTCAAATTGCTATTAACAATCACACTTAATTCTTTTCTTTGTCAACAATTTTTGCCATTTCTCATTCGTGTCATAAATAAAATCGTTATTTGGATTACCGTTGTGAAAGATATCTTCGTTTTTGTTATTGAAATTTTAATAAGTATTAGTCAAATTCAGAAGTTTGTCCAAGTCTTGTTGAACTTTAATAAACACTCAAGATTCCATACAGAGTAGTTAGTCTAGTATCATAAGCAGAACTAACTTTTAGTTAAACTACTTTTTAATCTCTCATCCAAATAATTTATGTATAATAAATAAAAAAGAATGCGTCTAGTGTGGAACCTGACGACAGTCATTTCCAGCTTCCTAATGGATTTTCTTGCCATTAGACTCCCATTGTTTTGTTAACCAACAGTTATATCCAGTTAACAACACACAAACACCACACACACACACACAAACTCACACACAAACACACACACACAACACACACCACATATATATATATATATATATATATATATTATATAGATATATATATATATATATTATATATACTCTATATTATATATATATATATTATATATATATATATATATATATTATATATATAATATATATATATATTAATATATATTATAATCTATATATATTATAGTATGCTTGCCAGTCCCGAACCACTTTTTTCTATAATAAAGAAATAGAAGATATTTAAGGCTAATATGGAGTATTTCATGTCGGAAGGGCTTCAATCCGACAACGTCTGTTGTTTGTTTGTATTTTATTTTATTGCGCGCGCGGTTCAAGTAATACACATTTATTATTATTATTTTATTATTTTTCGAAGAAATTGAGACTCACGGAGTGATCTCCACTTTCGAGCCGACTGTGAGCTCGCGACTCCGGCTCCGAATCTGACTCCGGCTCCGGCTTCCGGTCCCTGTTCGGTCACGGTTCGGTTTGGTTCAGACATCGGGTAGTGTTGATCTGTCTGTATTATTATTAATTAAATTATTATTATCTATTATTTTACTTCTTGAAACTTGATATCTCCTCTTTTAATGACGTGACCTCGTCGTAGACGAGATTTCGTATCCATCATGAGTTATGGGGGCAGGATTCGAATTTTATCTCGAGTTCTATTTTTCTTACTCCCCCCTGAAATTTGGTATACTCATAGGTGATTGTGTGACCTCATCGTAGACGAGGTTAAGTATTCCTCATGAGTCACGGGGGCAGGGTTCAATTTTTTCTCGAGTTCCAGTTGATGTATTCCTCTCAAACTTGGCATCCCAACGGCCGGTGGTATCATCCAGCCCGAGCCGTGGTTTCACTCTGCTACATCCTATGTAGGGGGGGGTGCTGAACTCCCAAAGTATTAAATGGTTGTAAATAGAAGAAAATCACAGTGCATTGAGGAGGAAAATGAAGAAACAAAGAATAAGAATTAGAAAGAAGTCTCAGAAAATAACGGAGCTTGCCTCATGTGAGGGAGCAAATTGAGCCGGTGCCGGAACCGGAGTAGAAATCTTGAAATATGCATATAATGGTTCAAATGAGGTATGCTTTTATATGTTTACAAGTGCGTATAACTTGATTTTGAGGGTTTCAGAACCCTCAAAGGAGTCTGAAGACCCCAGGAGAGGGTTCCAGCTGAAAAAAGAACCGCATGAAATGCAAAGCAGAAGAAGACGAGGAAGGATGAAGGAGAAAGAATAGGGAGAAATCTCATATGCCGAAGCAAATGAGCCATTGTCGGAGCCAGTGTTGGAGCCGATGCGGTGCTGAGTTAGCAAACATACGCTTAACAACAAAATATTATTGTCAACGTATATGTTTTCAATTACGTAGAGTCCGAATTTGAGGTTTTCAAAAAAATCAAGTGTGTCTGTGAGCCATCCCTTGGAGTGTTGGTCCCAGATGAAAAGCACAGAATGCGTGGTTGATGAGAGATGCACAGAGTGCATAAGAGAGGAATGTTGGTGAAGGATGATGATTCCAGAGGAGTCAGAAATGGTAAGGTTCCATATGAGATGTGAATCGAATCTCTAAACTGGGTTTCACCCATAAAAACGAATATAGCTATTAATTACATAGACGATCACTCTAGCAACAGCCCTATGTGGCGCAAAATATGAAACTTGGGAAAAGAGCTTATTATTTATACGGTCACTATTACTTGATAATTACATAGATGGTTACTGTAGCAACTAAATGTTGCACAAAATATGAAACTTAGCACAATTATACGGCTAAAATCTAACTATTTGTCGTTCTGCATATCTTTCTTAATACATTAGCTAACTTAATCTGTCCTTACCTAATCGAACTAAACATACCAACTTAACATTGCCTAACGTAATCTGGCACAACATACTATCTTGACAAATACAACTTATTAATTACGGCATCTGTCTCTCTCTCTCCACACACACACACACACACAAACAAACACACACACACAAACGCGCGAGCGCACATTATGTCACCCGACGAAAATAAATTTTCCTATCTTCACTAGGCACATCTAAACTATCGTCACCTGATACTGCTTACACGAATGGACTTCTCACTGTGCACATGGACGTTCTGACTCTATCATGTGCAGATTTTCATTTCTATAAGTAACTCGTGTTCCTCTGTATGTTGTACATAAACTATTATATTTCTTTTGCATGACGAAACACTTTATTAATTTTATTTAAAAAAAAATTTTTTCACGAAAATATCCTCAATCACGAAAAATTATATTACATCTAATCTTTATCACTATGCGTCACAATGAATGACGTCAATGAAGTACAACGTGACGAATAGCTCATTACCTTCATTCACAAGCTACGGATAACGAATATACATCTGATAAACGAGGTCTGAGGTATTAATTTTTACTGAGTGTCAGTGCATAAAGATGGCTTTCAATGGTTGATGTCAGGCGAGTGTTTTACATATATATATATATATATATATATATATATATATATATATATATTATATATAATATATATAATATATATCCACGGCGATCATGGAGCTCCATCTACCATGATAATGGGCTGGTTACCGTGTAGTGGCTGTGGCTTTCATTTGACTGCATGTGTGCCTGGAGACTGTGGAGAGATGCTCTGAACGCCATATTTGGGGGGCTATTATCATGTCCGGGAGACAAAATATCAGTCCAGAAAAAGAAGCCGTGATAGGCTTGCCAGCCGGCGGTGGATTGTTGTGGCTTCAAGACGCGCTGTGATGCTCGGAACCAGACGGATCTTTTCGGTGTGACCAGGCATAAAAGGAGCTAACGAACTCGCTAAACACGGATAAGTCCGTATAGGAACTATTAATGCTAGTACAATGAGGAAAAGGAAGGAGGTTGTTGTTCAGGAAGGAGAGGACACTGGATGTTCTTGGTGTCTGCGAGACGAAGATGAAGGGTGAGGGGAGGAGGAGAATACATGATGATTACCAACTGATATACAAGGGGAGAGATGAGGAGAGAAAGTATGGGGTGGCATTGTTCCTGACCCCGGATTTGGCAGATAGAGTAGAGGGCATAGTTTTCAAAAATGAAAATAAAGAATAATGCTATAGCACTGGGCTGAAAAGGAGACGTGTGGGGATAATACAGGTCTATGCACCACCAAGGAAGACACAGGAAGAAAAGAAATGTTTTTTATGAACAGTTTGCAAAATGTGTATGACGGATGAATACGAAAGAAAATTGTCATGGGGATCTTGAGCGCACATAGAAGGGAGGAGATATAGTTATCCGAGATGGCTAATGGGGCGTTTGGAATAGGGGAAAGAAACGCGGAGGGGGAGAGGTTGTTGAATTTTGCGGTAAAGCAATAGGTTGGCAGTGATCGAATTACAAACTTTGCGCATATTGGGACTCGCATAAATTTACCTGGTACAGGTGGAATAGTATTGTTGAGAATTAACACGGGTAAGTCGATGATTGACCTTATATTAATTAACAACAGGAAGGTGGTAAGATACGTGAAAAGTAGAAGCCATTCAGTTGCGCTTGATTCGGACCATGTGTCCGTAATGGTGGTGGGATTATCAAATCTCAAAAAACCCGTTACGCAACGAAGATGTAAACAAGGGTAGAGGAATAGCATGGAGAGATTAAGCGGAGGATGAAGTGAAATTATGGGTTTTTTGTAGAAGAGTCCGTGATATTATACCGAGAGGAAGAAGAATGATATTGAAGTAAGAAAGATAAAGAGTGGGAAGTATTTTAAAAGAAAAAATGAAAACCATGTGCTGAGAGAACGCTGGTGTGTAAAAAGAACGGTCCAGAAAGAAAAAGAACTGCGTGGTGACAGATGAACGTTGCAACGTGCATAAGGAAAAAAATAAAAAGTTTAGTAGCGTGATGAAAGAAATCCCCTGAGACAAGCAGCGGAATATTGGTAACATAGAAGCATGAGGCGAGACCATAAAAAAGGAGAGCGATGGAGCAAGCGGTGGGAGAGGATCGGTGAACAATTGAGACAGGATCAGGTGTGGAACTAATAGAAATTAAAATATATAACAGTCGGCAAAAAACCTACAGGACAGGAGTCGACGTTGCACACTCAGTTAAAAAGGATAAGCGGGTAGGCTGAGAAAGTGGACCCTGATGAGTAAGCGACAGGTGGGGAGAGTACTTTTCAGAGTTAATATCAGAGGAATGAGAAAGACATTCCGGAACACAAGAGAGGAACAGTTCCGAATAAACGTTGATGGGGGTGCGACAACAAAGGAAGAGTTGGAGATGGCAATGGGGAATATGAAAAATGAGAGTCCAGAATGTGATGGGCTGCCGGTGGAGATTATGCGATGTGAGGAGGTCATGCGATTGATGTTGAAGATGTTTAATGTTCTTGGAGAGTGGGAGAGAGTAGCCTGCGGAGTGGGGGCAGGCTGATAGTATCCCTGGGTTCAAAAGGGAGATACGGGCGACTGTTCCAATTATAGGGCATATCGTTGCTGCCGCATGCATGAAGTGTATATGAAAGGATACTGAGAAAAGGCTCAGGACGGAGTCGAGGAAATGCTGAATGAAGCGCAGTATGGATTTTGGAAATTAAGAAATAAAGCTTGATTGATATTTTTCTCTGAAGATGGCGTTCTAGCATGGGAGTGGGATTAGGAAATGTATATGGCTTTTGTGGATTAGAGAAGGCATGACCGTGTACCTAGGGTAAAACTTTGGGAGACCCTCGAGGAGCGTTACTACCAGATAGAACCCAAGTTTTGATCAGAGTGATAAGGGGACTTACACAGCAGGTGAAAGTGTGCCGTTAGGACAGCGTATGGATAGGACAGTGGTTTGGAGTGAAGACAGGTGTTAGCCAGGGAGGAGTGTTGTCACCAATTGTGTGTTTCATCCTGATATCTGGACAAGTGTAGATGCGAGAGATGTGTACGAGGAGGAGGAGAATTTAGTTGTAAATGGCATAGCGGACGATAGCCTGGTTGTCAAGAGGACCAGGGCAGACGTTACAGAGAGTTGCTGATCAGATGGAAGGAGTCTGCGACGGGAGGGGATTGAAGATGAATATGAGAAAAGACTGAAATGATGAAGATACCTAGGGAAGGAGAGAACTTAAACATGAGATCTGGTGGGAAAGAATAAAAAACGATGCGAGGAACTTAAAGTATTTGGGAGTTACGTAAACAGCAGCGGAATAATGGAGGGTGAAATAGAGGAAGAATAATGCAACTAAAAATCTAAGAGGAGGTTGGTCAGTTGTATCCCGCTGGAACAGACATCTGTGACGAGACAGGTAAAACCACTTATTTATAACCACGATTCTGAGAGACTGGTACTTTTATTTGGGTCGAGTCGTGGACACTTACAAACAACCAGAACAAGGAGTAAGATCGTGGCGTGCGGAGATGAAGGGTGTTGAGGGATAGTGGGTGGTGACCAGAAGAGAGAGAAGAAAGATACTGAGATAAGAGAGGAGTTTGGGGGTCGAGGCGGATGGAAGAAATTTGATCGGAAGAAAAAGGGACAAAAAACCCCACTGAAAAAGGGGAAAATGGGGGTAAATGGACACATCAGAAAGATGGATGAAGATAAGATACCCGGCAGGATTTTATGCATGGCAGCCTGCATAGAAGACCGGCCGGACGACCAAGGAAAAGATGGAAGGATGGAGTGCGGCGGCTGGGCGAAGAGAGGATGGACGCTGGAATCAGGTGGGAGGACATCGGACTGTACGAGGAGAGGTCCTGTGGATGAAGCAATTGCTAACGACAGGGGAATGACCCATCACGGAGGCGCTTGGTGAGAAAAAAATAATATATAATATATTATTATTATAATAATATATATATATAATATAATATATATATATAATATAATAATATATATAATATATATATATAATATAATATATATATATATATTACATATAATATATATATATATATATATATATATATTATATATATATATGATATATATATATATAATATATATACTATATATATATATATATATATATATATATATATATATATATATAATATATATATATATAATATATATATAATATAATATATAATATATATATTAATATATATATATATAATAGATATATAATAATATATATAATATATATATATATATAAATACTAATAATAAATATATTATATATATATTATATTTTTTATTGTATGCATTGTGTAATGTTTATTTATTATTCGCACACACCCACACTCACTCACCCACACACACAACACACACACACACACACACACCACACACACACACACACACACACACACACACACACACTACACACACCACACACACACACACACACACACACACACACAGTCACACACATATTAATTATTGAGAAACTTTACTTAATAAATTATTTATCTAACTAAATCTAATACATCCTTATTGATCACATGACTGTTATTTCTATAACACCATGCATCTGTGTACCGCTTTCTAAGCGTCGTCGGACAACTACTATATTTTAATAGAATTTTTTTTGAATGCTAAGATTTATATTTTTTTCACAATATTTAATATTATCATTACTTTCTATTTTATATTTCTTTTATAATTTTTATTATTTTCTAAGTTTTATTTTTAAAATTTTAGTTATTTATTTTAATTTTTTATTTAAAACTTTTGTTTTAAAATTTTTATTTATATATTTTTTTAAATTTTAAACTTTTAATTTATGAGAATTTTAATTTATTTTAATTGAGTAACGTTTTTAAAACATATTTTTACTAAAAAAATATATACATTGCTTTTATTAATATGTGACTTTAATTGACCCCTGATAAATAGTAAAGCAGTAGCGCAATCCCCTCCCACCTAAACATGATCTATTCATCTATGCTTTAAGTCATACTGCTTTACGTCAATATTCTGATCATTGTATTATGCCATAACTAACAATAAGTCTTTTATGAGAATAAATTGAATATAAATTGCTAAAAAAGTTTAGTGGGTTTTTTAAATGTTCTATATTTTTATTAAAAAATCAATTAGCAATTTATTATTATCAACTCTAAACAAACGCATGCCCCTCCCCATCCATATCACTCGTTATTGCAGGTAAGCTTAAATTAAAAGTTTTTTTTTACTATTAAAGTACTAATTAAACAATTATTTGTACAACATCTAATAAAAATAACCAAAAATGGTAACTTATTAAAGAACTTTAATATATAACATAAAAATTTCAATATTTACTTACAAATTATATATTATCAATTTAACACGGTTTTAAACAATAATTTGAAGTTTTTATACTATTAAATAAACTAAGAATTACTAATTATAGATTATATTATTATATAATTGCTTAACAAACATTTAACGAATGTTTACTTAGCATATATTTTACGAGAGACTTTCAATCTGATACTTTTAATATCGTATACAAAACATTACGGCATAGCAAGTCTAACACTTCACATAAACAAATTCTTGTATGAACTAAACAATAAAAATTTATTAAAAACATTGTCATTTTTACTAAATCCTTTATTCTTTTAATAATCTCATAACATAGAAAAATATCATTAATCAGATATCAATGTTATTTTAACATTAATAACTTAGTAGTATTTAAAATCAAAACATTAAACAAAAAATTTAATCAATAACCTAACGCGTAACTTCATACTGGCCAAACGAATAAAAGCTAAAATTATCACCTCACTAGCTGACACTTCGATGCATTTCAAATACATCTTACGTATGCATATAACAAGTTAACTTTAACGAAGATCCCTACTCTCAACGGTAAGTAGCTATAACATTAACTCCCAATCTTAACCAAAACCCACTTTTCAAACATATCTCTTTCCTCTAGTGTTTAATTTTACATCGAAATAGTAGTCATGTAATCACTTAACCAAAAATTTACCATAACCTAACTATCTATCACTCTGGCCAATGAATAAATATTGACATAAGAAAGTATTAACATCTGTAAGTAACAAAATATCGCCTAAACTGAAGAACATAATGTTTCTAACATTCTTTACGTATGAATAAACTGCTGACATTTAGCAAAGTTCCTGCTTATTCAACGGAAAAGTAGTAACAGTAGCCCAAAACTTAACGCTATTCCACTTTCCCAACAATTTTTTCCAACAAAATCATTGTTATTTTTACATTAGCTCTAGGTAACAGTGCAGGACAAAAACATAGGAAAGATTACCATAAACCCTAACCTGAAACTTTCACAATGGACCAATTGAGATAAATGCTAATAGATAACATAGGTTTAGACATCTGTAATCCAACATAGCCAGCAAACTAAACTAGAACTTTAATGTATCTAACATTCCTTACGAAACGAATACAACTGTTAACCATTAACAAAGTTCCCGAACTTGTCAAATGTAAAATAGCAAACACCACTCTACCAAACTTGAACTTAATCCTCTTTTTCCAAACATAGTCTCTAAAGAAAACCAACGTAATTTACATTACCAATGTAATGAATTTATCAGAACCTATCAAAATTGTATAATAAGCTAACCTGTCTATATAGTTTCACAAAGCTTTTAGTCTTCCTAATTAAACTTCCCAGATGGATAACCTTGTCTAATAGTTTCACAAAGACTGTTATTGCTAAAATCATCATCTGGTTTCCGTGTTTCTAAACGTCGTATGCCAACATTACAATTCATATTTAATATTCAACTATAAGTTTTTCTTATTTGCTTTTAGATTGTATTACTTTCATAAGTTTAAAGTTTTACTGTTTTAATGTTTTATTTTTTCCTGTAATTCATTTTGCTTCCTAAGTTCTACTCCTAAGCGTTTTCCATTTCTATTTAATATTAAAGTTTTTGGTCAACTTTTTTGCTTTATTAAGTTTATACTCTCCTTAAAATTTGCTGTAACACTCATATCAAAGCTTTTCTTCATATTTCGTACAAAAAAAAAATCTATCATCCAAAAACCTTTTATTTCCAATAATGTATTTATTTTTAACTATTTTATTTTAAAATAATTAAACATTTTTATAATAAAAGTTTAGAATTAAATTTAAAAAAAAATAAGATACATTTGTATAAATAAAAAGCTTAAACAAATGTTAACGTAAAATAAACATAAAATAATAAGTGAATCTGTGAAGAACATAAAGCAAATAGATCTTAGACACTAGAAGGAAACTTGTAAACAAAATAAACTTAATGGACAATAGAAATCATAAAGAGTAAGAATTTAACTAATGGAAATAAATAACTTTCGTTTGAATATTAATGTGAAAATGTAATGTTGGCATACGGACATGAGAAAACGAAACCACAGATAGTTGACGTTATAGAAAAATAACAATGTGGGACGTAAGTTAGCGTAAGGGTTTGAATTTAAATAAAAAGTAAGAATTAAAAATTTAGTAAAAAAACAATAATTGTTAGGTTAGGTTACGATAAATATTTTGACAGGTTCTGATAAATATTATTATGATAATGTAAAATCAACGCTGTTTTGTTAGACATATGTAAAAACATATTGTTAGGTTAGGTTACGATAAATATTTTGACAGGTTCTGATAAATATTATTATGATAATGTAAAATCAACGCTGTTTTGTTTGACATATGTTGGAAAAAGAGGCGTTAGGTTAAGTTTTGTAGGTAGTGTTAGCTATTTTACCGTTGATAAGCTGGGAACTTTGTTAATGTTAACAGTTTATTCGTTCGTAAGGAATGTTAGATACATTACGTTCATAGTTCAGGTGCTGCTATGTTAGCTTACAGATGTTAAAACCTAACATTAGCATTTATTCGTTGGTTTTGTTACATGTTACTAACCCTATGTAAAAAATAACACTAATTTGTTAGATATATGTTGGAAAAATGGAAATAGGTTAAGTTTTGTAGCTAATGTTAGCTGCTTCTCCGTTGATAAGTAGGGAAATTTGTTAATGTCAGCAGTTTATTCATATGTAAGGTATGTTAAGTACATTATGTTCTTAGTTTAGGTGATATTATGTTAGCTTACAAATGTTAAAACTTTATTATGTCAGCATTTATTCATTAGTCAATATGAGAGTTAGGTTAGGTTATGGCAAATTTTTAACACGTATTGTTGCATGATATTATGTCAGTGTAAAATTAACACTGACTTGTTAGAGATATGTTGAAAAAGTGTGATTAGGTTAAGTTTTGTAAGGTAGTGCTAGCTACTTACCGTAGATAAGTAGGGATCTTTGTTAATGTTGACATTTTTATTCATACGTAATGTATGTTAGGTACATTATGTTCTTTGGTACGTTATGGACTTTAATCACTTAGTCGGTTAATCAATGGATCACGGGAGATATGATGGGGTTAGGGTATGCAGTTGTTTAGAGTTTGATCTATTGATCAATTGATATTTTTTAATAAAAAAGAATACAAATTTAGTAAAAACATAAATTGTTTTTAATAAATTATATATATGTTCATACGAAGAACTTGTTTTTATGTTATTTTATGCATAATACATGATCAAATATTACGTAAACCAGTAAGTCTATAGATCATTGCAGAGAATGGCATATGGTATGTGATAGGATTAAAAAGTACGTATTATTAATAAAATTTACTTCTTTTTTTTAGTAAAAACATAAATGGTAAAAATTCTTTTTTAATAAAATAAATAAAATTTCTAAAATAAATTACTTTATAACTGACTTTTATAAATGAAATTTCAACTGAAAAGTCTCTTTAAATCAAAGTTGGGGTTAAAAAATGGGGTACTTAATTTATAAAATGTTAAAGTCTTAGCATGAAAGAAAAATGAATAAAAAATATAAATGTTTTAGCAGTCAAAAATGAAATATATTAACAATATAAATGTTAACGCCTAACGTCATTTAGAAAACGTAACACAGATGCATAACGTTATTAGATATTTCAGTAATCTCCTCATTAAATATTTAAAAGGGAAATACAAAAGGAAATACATGAAATATGTTTCTCTATATTAATTATGTGAGTGTCACAAAAAGTGTGTCTGTGAAAAATTGTTAATCACTTGAATCAGTCCAAACAAAAAAACAAGTCTTCTATAAACATAGAATGAATAATATGTATAAAAATATAATATATAAATAATATATTTATATATTGGAATATAATTAGAATATAATAGTATCATATATTATATATATATATATATAATATATATATTATATATATATATAATATATATATATATATATACAAAGACCGATCTCTATAATATTATGGCCCTATTAGGAAATCACCTTGCAATAGCAAATAATAAGGTAGTTTTTTAATAGCGAAACTTCTGCTTCTGTTAATTTCTTTAATGGATTATTTCTAATATCCTTATTTAACAAGTAGACACAAATTAAAATCAATTCCAATTGCATTAAAGACTAAATGTTGTAATCTTAAAGATTAAAGTTTAATATTTCAAAATCCGAATTCCAAAATTTCATTTATAATTTTTGGGCCGGACGACAGTGCCAACATGCCTGGGTTTGGCCTCGCTAAATTATAATGCCAGAGTCTCTGGCTTATTCAAGCTTTGAGCCCTTCCCTATAATATTTGAGGCCTTCTAGGACCAATCGCAATGGATTTTATGCACAGTTTAAGTATTCTGACTCATCTCCTAATAGCTCTGAGTTAACATCAAGAACTTTTATACATTAAAGAGAGCCAATGCGTCGTTTCGACGCTGCGTAACATAATATATAATATATAATATATAATAATATAATATATATATTATATATATATATAATATAAGTATATATTATAGTAAATATATAGTATATATATATTATATATAATATAAATAAATATATATATTATATATATTATTCACCTACCATCAAGTCCAATGATGCCATCCTTTATGCAACTGACAGCTCCAGTAACAAACAAAAATACCCCAAGACTTGTAATATCAAGATGCCATATTCGTATCCGTAGCTTGTGAATGAAGGTATTGCGTTATTCGTCCCATTGCACTGCAGTGACGTCATTCAATGTAACGCATAGTGATAAGGGACCTGTGGTTCGAAAGATTAGATGTAATATAACTTCTAGTGATTGAGGATATTTTCATGAAAAATAAAAACTTTAAACAAAATTACTAAATTGTTTCGTCATGCAAAAGAAATATAATAGTTTATGTATAGCATGCAGACGAATACGAGTTACTTATAGAAATGAAAGATAACACATGTTAGAATCAGAACGGCCATGTGCACATTGAGAAGTCCATTCGTGTAAGCAGTATCAAGTGACGATAGCTTAGATGTATCTAGAGAAGATAAGATAATTTAGTTTCGTCAGGTAAGACAGTGTGTGTGTGTATTTTTCTGTGTGTATGTGTTTGTGCATGTGTGTGTGTGTGTGTGTGTGTGTGTGTGTGTGTCTGTGTGTAGAGAGTGAGAGACAGATGCCGTAATTAATAGTTTGATAGGCAAAGATAGTATGTTGATCCAGATTACGTTAGGCAATGTTAGGTTGGTATGTTTAGTTCGGTTAGGTAAAGATAGATTAAGTTAGCCAATGTATTAAGAATGATATGCAGAACGACAAATAGTTAGAGATTAACCGTATGCTTGTGATAAGTTTCATATCTTGTGCAACATTTGGTTGCTATAGTAACCATCTAAGTAATTATCAACTAATAGTGACCGTATAATTAATAAGCTCTTTATCCCAAGTTTCATCTCTTGTGCCACATAGGGCTGTTGCTAGAGTGATCGCTTATGTATTTAATAGCTGTATTCATTTTTACGGGCAAAACCCACTTTATGAGTGAAACAATGTTTAGAGATTCGGTCCACATCTCACATGGAACTTTATGATTTCTGATTCCTCCGGAATCATCATTCTTCGTCATCGTTCTTCTCTTATGCACTCTTTTTATCTCTCCTCAACCACGCACTCTGTACTTTTCGTATGGGACCCACACTCCATGGGAGGGCTCACAGACACCCTTGAGGGTTCTGAAGCACTCAAATTCGGACTTTACGTCATTGAAGACATATACATTGATACCACTTTTGTTTTGTCAAACATATGTTTGCTAACTCAGCACCGCATCGTCCCCAGCACCGGCTCCACCACAGGTTAGGACAATGGCTCATTTGCTCCGTTTTTTTGAAACTTCTTCTTATTCCTTCTTCTTCATCCTTCCTCATCTGCTTTGCATTTCATGCGGTTCCTTTTTCAGTTCAGACCCCTCATGGGTGTCCTCAGACACCTTTGAGGATTCTGAAACCCTCAAAATCAAGTTCTACGCACGCAAATATATAAAAAAAAATTCCTTACTAGAGCCATTAAATGCATATTTCAAGATTTCTATTCCGGCTCTGGCGCATTATCTTGGGCATATGAGGAAAGCTCCATTTCCATTACCTTCTCAGACTTCTTCTTGATCCTTCTTCTTCCTTTCTCCGTTTTACTCATCCGTGCACCCTGTGCTTTTCTTCGTGATCCAACTCAGGCTCCGGAACATTTAATCAGGCACTTAACTCAGACTCCGGCTTCTATTTCATCCTTTTTCTTCTAATCACTGTGATTTTCGTTTATCTACAATCATTTCTTACTTTGGGGGACTCAGCACCCCTCCCACAAGGGGCGTAGTGGCTTGAAACCACGGCTTAGGCTAGAAGACAATACCAGCCGTTGGAATGCCAAGTTTGAGGGATACATCAACTAGAACTCGAGAAAAATATTCGAACCCTGCCCCGTGACTAATGAGAAATACGTAACCTCATCTATGACAAGAACACAGCATCACCTATGAGCATATCAAATTTCAGGGGATACGACTTATAGAACTCCAGATAAAAAGCGAACCCTACCCCCGTGACTTATGAGGGATACGTAACCTCGTTTACGACGAGGTAACGTCATTAAAAGAGGGTAGTCCAAGTTTCAAGGGCATACGAGCACTCTAACCTCACAATATCGAGGGGAAGGAAAAAGGGGCAGGCCTTAGCTCGTCTTTATCCCCGTAGGAGCTAGCCCATTAAAACTTTACAAAGATCTGTTTCTTACTACAGCGATTATATCGAGTAAAAGTTAAATAAAACTATCGAATTTCTTCGATTATGTTTTTTCAACGTATAAGCCAACCAAAGGACGATTATATGTTGATTTGGGGGTCAAAGACCTTGGCTAATCGATTGAAATCGATAGAAATGGTCTACCTATCATTGCAAACCTTCTAGGAACCAAAATCCCCTATTTGGTGATTAAACCCGCTAAGTTCAGGTTAAAAACTCAGAAAACGGTCCAGACATTAAAATCAGTCTCACCGACCTTTACACATTTCCGGCATCCGGTTGCAACTCCCGGTTTTCGGGGCGATCTCTCCCTCCTTACAATATATATATATATATATATATATATATATATATAATATATTATATAATATATATATATATATATATTATGATATATATAATAATATATATATATATTATATATATATATATACAAGCCGGATTTACCTATAAGCTAAAAAAGCTATAGCTTAGGGCCCCGAGGGTATAGGGGGCCCAAAAATGTAAATACGAAGAAAAATAAAGAAAGGAATAATAAAATAAAGTTAATAAACCTACTGATATATATATATTTATATTGTTACATATATATAATATAATATATATTAATATATTAATATAATATATAATATATAAGTAATATATAATTATATATAATATATATAATATATATATATAATATATAAACTATATAATAAATATAATATATATAATAATATATATATTATATCGAATTTAG
>JABUQX010100427.1:0-30000 GCA_015478945.1 Trachelipus rathkii
TAACTGGTATGATTATCCGCATATGGGCGGAGGGCGGCTGATGTATTAGTAGTAACGGTTGTGTAGGAGAAGATAAATATGATATATACTTATTATATTCAGTACTATTACCGTGAATTATACTATACTTGTTATAGATACATCGTTTAAGAATTTACTAAATAGTATGTTGGAGTGTTATTACGAGAGGTCGCTGGAGGCTAGTGGCTCGAGTTGATCACGGGGGTATTATATTATAACAAAGTAATAAAGTTTCTCGACCTTATAGCTCAGTAGGTACGGATCATAGTGGATGTATATAGGTCGCAGGGATCTACACAGTAGCAATGTGAAACTATTGAGTATACATATCATTTGTGTCGAATAGCTATATGATAGTGAGGTATGGTAGTAGTGTACTACAGGCGAGGGTAGTAAGCTGGTGTGGATATCAGGGGTTTGGCGTTTCCGAGAGTACCCATTTTTCAAGAGTGCAGAGTACATAGTACTGGCTAAGAATTTGGTCAAAAGGTTGGATAGACAGCGAGTACAGGAGTCTTGCTAGCAACGACTTGTGGTTGCCAAGTCCAATGCGAGCGAGCAGTGGGTGAATCCAAGTAACAGAGCCGAGAAAGGTGACGAGTGTACTGGTTATGAAGAGACTTGTCAAAACTATAATAAATTATTATCGATACTGAGAATCTATATTATCAATCTTTATAAGTGCGTTATTCTATCTAATACAAGGTGAATTAAAGTTTATAGTACATTATAATTAGTAATATACCAAGTATGGTATTATTATTGTATTATATTTATCATATATACATAGTATATTATCTATATACTTATTTTTATTTAGTTGCTTTTATTCACAGTTTATAAGGCGTTTCTAATGTTATCTTGAGAATAAAAAAGGAGTATATCTGGCGGTGGTTGATCCGCAGATTCGGATCCTAGTTTTTGGAGGTATTCGGTATCTCTTCGGTATCAAAATGCTATAGGGAATTTTGGAGAAGAGTCGTAAATCGTAATAAATAGAGGTTAAAAAGACTAATTGTGCCGATGGTGTAAGCGGGATATCCAGTATTCGCATATTTTTCTTCCAACATCCTTTCACACGCATACCGACACAGCATTTTCGGCGCATGCATTTTGCGGGTGTCTTTGAGAATCTTGGGGGATTTTCGGCATATTATTTTATATATTATAATAACTAAAATATTATATAATAGTATATATATTATATAGAATTATTTTAAGGATATATATTTATATATACACTATATATAATCGAATTATGTAGACTTTATATATAATAATGTCCTGACTTATACAATTATAGATTTCTGCCTAAACGTACTCGATTGCTCACCAGGCATTTGGGCTGTGTGCAATGGTCGAGTTGGGCTGTAGGTATGAAAGGCACTGCGTGGAATAGTTTGGAAGACGCTTTATCAAACACAATTCCACTGAGAAGCTAGAGAAATTTGATAGAAAGGGGTTTTCAGCCCTTGCTATAGACAAAGGATTATAAGACTATAGATGGTTAACGTTACAATTGGCAGCGAGAAGCGATAGACTCTTATATAGATGAACACGAGCGTTTTACATCCGTTCCTAGAAATTAATCAGTTTCGAATTCTTCTTTTTCTAAGTTTGCGCCTTTTTAATATATATGTATGAATTATTACGAACAACTAATCACATATATAGGTGATAATACGGCTTATGTATACAGGTGATGAATTAATAAATCTGGAATTTTATATAGTAGTAGTATAATTATTAGTAAATAATCATATATATTTAATACTTTATATAATAAATTAATTATAAATATAAGTCTCGATATTATATATATATTATTGAATAGAGTATTTATATTATCTTATAAGTACTGATTATAATATTTCTTACTTTTTTTCAAGTAAAATATTTATACTTTGTTAATCTGGGCTACACATGAAGTAGTAATATATATAGTGAGTATATACTATAATCCCAATTTCTGTCTGATAATTGTACCGGGTATCTAACCTTTGGACCCACTGGCTAAAGGTTTAGACTATAGAGTGTTTTATGCTGACTATGGATGCTTACAGAAACCGTAAGAAATGCTCGAATTATGTGGCTGTGTTGCGTTCTATGTTATAGCACGAACGCAGACAAGTCATTAAGTATGCTAAGACAGCTAGAGGACACGTATAGAGGTGAATTTACCACGTATTCTATTATGAATAATGTTTGTATGTCGCCAGTTGTTAACATGGAAAATTTGGGGATATTTGTACGCTGATGACGATCACGTATAAACACAGATATCACTTTAGAGCACATAAAATAATAAGCGACAGAGAGTATGGTGTAATAATATCCACACCTACAACGCCGATATGTATTTTTTGTAAGTGTATGATTTTCATTCGCATAAAATCCTTAGAAAATCGATAAACCTCCATCACAATAAGTTGATCCAATTTTTGGCAATATCAACATGTTTTTTTAATTATTTCCTGTTTATTCCGAAATCGACGCTCCATCAAAAGCATGCTAATTCCAATTGCTTGCAAAACAAAAAGTAACCCTATAAAGAAATCGTGTTTGCGTTTTTGCACGAAACTTCAGGCCAATTAGTTCAGTGGCAATCAAGAGTGCCAAAGAGGTCGTCTTATGCATGTGTAGGTTAAGGTTTTCTATATATAAAAGGATTCCAAATTTTTAAGTTTCTTCATTTTAGTTTTCATATTTGTAACAAATGAGAATGTTTGAAGAGGTTATAGGGTATGAGGTCATAGCGATCTCTGCCAGCAACTCTCTGGTCGATAGATGGAGAGGATTAGTTCGAAAGGAAATGTCCCATGTGTTTGAAGGCTCGCATCTTTAGGTTATTGGAAAATTTGACCTACATATATAGCCGACGTTACAGGCTACATATTTAATGTAAACGATATGTGACCTAGTTATGGGAGATGCTTTCTTTTAATCTTGAAAGAAACTGCAATTGAGTTTGTTTGTTAAAAGATTATAAGAAACTTGCACATTGTGGAAAGTTTTTGGTTAAAATGTTTTTAAATTGAAATTATCATTAGAAAGGGGTCCAATTCAGGGAAGCCGAGCATAAACAGGTATAGTTTAGGAAACATCATCATTGCTATGGTTTTCAGGGCGAGCGATAAAGTATGTCGTGATGTAATAACGCAGTACACGCGAAGTTTAATCAAAATGTAGAGGGATAAAGGCTAGCTGAAAATTTACGGAGAAAGGTGAATTTTTTTCATGGTAAGAAAAGATTCATATTCCAATCACGGATAGCAGACAAGATTATCAATTGGCTTGTTGGTCAAGCGTGGCATCTCCTCACAAGCACTCTGACGCAGCTATATGTGTATATGATTATAGATGGATGCAGTTAAGTACACATAGGGAAATATCTATGTCACCATATGTAAAGGTATTCAGATGAGTCGTATCGTTGAGACGTATATAGTGTTAGGACTTATCAGAGACAAAGCACTAAGAGAATTATTCTAATATTTGAGTGAATTTTTGGTAGATTAATTAAGCCACTTAATTGTCTCGATCTGCAGTCAGTTATAAGCCGTATAGCACATGGTTAATAATGATACAAGTCGCCAGCATCAAAATGACGTAATTGGCATAGATAGACTAGAAGCTATATGTCAGGATATATCACGACCATTGTTCTTTCATCAAATATTCATGATCATGTTAGTCGATACACACATTTCGGTCTTAGGATTCACTACATATGTATACGAGTCTTTCTTTTGGTCTTCTTAGACGCGCACCTGACAGTAGTTCTTAGAGCTTTCAAATAGGTCTTTCACCACGTGATCACTCTCCTGCAGCATTTTATGAGCCTGGAGAAAGAGTTACTACTCATAATTTAAAATGACGAACCATCCTCTGGCGTTGAAATTCCGACGATCTGCCAGACCGCTCTTTCACTTGTTAGCTATCTAGGTAAACCATATGTGATGTGATAAATGATACATAAGATATCTTACACATAAGTCAGTAGAGGTACGTCGATGGTAGACGAGAGGATCATTCGATTCATTTGCTCACTCGCTTCAATAGTGTACTGAGAAGGCTAGAACTATAGCTTAGAACTGCGATGCTATTGATCTTCAATGTAGTACGATACCGAATGATGATAAAATAAGATGAACAGCTTAAATACAACTCTTCGCTCATAGACTGTGGCGGCAGAAGTCTTTAGTGGATAGGTGGAATTTGACACTATAGATCTTGGAAGAGATTACTGGGTTGGAATTAGGATAATACAATAGTTTCGAAATTTCTATTACTCAGCTATCAACCTCTAATTCTTTTTTTTACATTCATTAATGGGTGGATTCTGGGAAAAGAGATTGGTTTTGTTACGCTGGAGAATATGTTAGTGTATTACGCGATAGATATTTACATCAAGCGTATTCTAGTATTAACACTAGGTATATAATTTCTGCATACTGAAACTTCACTCATAGATATCCAGCAGCGTGGCGCCTAACAGCCTCGACAGACACTACTTGTAATCTTTTTGTCTCTTTGTGACTAATTTTTACAGGTAATGTTCACGACTATACTCTCCATGTTGCTTCAATTAGACTGCGTGAGAGGTCGAGGGGAATGTGCACTTGAGCTACAGATGGATAGCTAATTTAGCTTTCCGAAAATAGTGATAATCGAAATTCACCTTAGTCTAAGGAAGCTAATTTCTTAGCATATATTGTACTGGCGTAGATTTATTTTTGTAAGCAAAATACGATACTGCAATCGACAAGTAAGTAGTAAGCATTAGTTCTTATACGTTTGTACGTAAAGCTCCAGAATGATTAAAACTAGAAATAATCGGACTTTATAATATATTAATTGAATTATATTAATATATTATATATATATATATTATAATATAATATATATAATATATAAAGTTATTCATATATAGTTATTAATATTAATATATATAATATTAATATAATACTTAGTAATATAATTAATATTTAATATATATATATATATTATATATATATATAATATACAAATTACAGGTTATATATCAAATAGCTAGTACTTACTGATGCTCTGATGCTACACTGAAGTATATACCATATATTATAGAAACGATAGATTACTTATACAAATAATCAAATGATACGATAAAATTCCTTTTTGGGAAAAACAATCTCGCGCGAGTCAATGGGAACTGATAAAGACTGTCATAATGATCACTCAAACATATATACTTTATTGGACATTACACTAGAAATACTCACTTAACCCTTAGAGCATTTATTAGAAGCAAAAGAGATAGTGTAATCTATTCTTCTCGTTCACTCAAAATATTGATGCTATTTTTTTTACTTGTAAGTGCAGGACAGTCTCCTCGCTGGTTACATGCTCTAATACTCAGCGCTGGAATAGGATGTTATTGGATCCGTCGCGATAATTCTAGCTACTAAACAATAGTGTTACTTTGGCTCTTTCTATTGGCTATCCGAAACTTCACAGTATACTTCTGATTGTTCTACCCGATTTCTCCTTCTTAAGTAAATGTGCACGCCATTTTTGATTTATAACCTTATCAATCATAAAGCAATCGTAAATCACATATACTTAACTGTCTCAAGAGACACATGTAACCATAGGTGCAAAAGGAAAGGACATAGGATTATGCTAGCTCGTCCGCTCACTATAACCAAGCGAAGAAAATTTTCACTTTGATCCTGAAACATGCATACAAAATTAAACTCAACCTTACCTATTTTATATATATATATATATTATATATATATATATATATATATTATATATAATATATTATATTATAATATATAAATAATAAAGAAAAGGGAGAGAGGGGGAGAGAAGTAGAGATAGAGAGAGAGAGGAGAAGATGAGATAGAGAGAGTAGAAGAGAGATAGTGGAAATTTGGAAAAGAGAGTAAGAGAAGAGAAAGAGAGGAGAGTAGAGAGAGAGAGAGAAGAGAGTAGAGAGAGATAGAGAGAGAGAGAGAGAGAGATGAAGGAAAGTAAGAGAGAGATAGATAGAAGAAGAGAGGAGAGAGTAGAAGGATAAGAATGATAGTTAAAAGTTAAGAAGAGATAGAGAGAAAGAGAGAGATATAGAAGAGAGAGAGAAGAGAGAGGAGAGATAGAAGAGAGAGAAGAGAGAGTAAGAGGCAGGAAGAGATGAGAGAGAGTGAGAGAAGAAGAGAACTAGAGACAGAGAGTGAATGAGAGAGAGAGATATGTAGAGAATAGAGAGAGTAGTAGAGTAAGATATAGAGGAGAGCGTGAGTAGATAGATAGAGTAAGAATAGAGTAAGAGATGATTATAGAGGTAAGATAATAGTATATATAGAATGATTGAATAGATATTAGGATGCACGGGTAACATCCGATACCGACACATTATTAAAGATGCCGCATCCGGCACTTTGCCTGCGGAAGGATGGAGGACGACACGAAGAAGGAGGGGGAGAGTAAGGTTGATGTAAGTGTGATGACGGAAGAGTAGATGAGTGAGAGAGGAGTAGATTAAGAGTGAGGAGAGAGAAGTTAAGAGAGAAAGTAGAAGGAGCGTAGAGAAGATAGAGAAGAGAGATGGAGAAGAGATGCTAGAAAGCAGCACAGAGCGAGTTTAGAGATGAGAGAGTATGAGAAGGAAAGCGTACGGGCGCGAAACATAGTGTAAGATGAAAACGATGAATGCTCAAGAGGAAACAGAGGACAATGAAGTTCATAATAACGTAGAGAGTAATGGAAGAAATCAGCAGAGTCACATGAATTAGAGAAAGGGAAACCAAAAATAAGTCAGGACTCCTCTGGCAGCTTCTGTCTCCGATGTAATAGCATTAATCTCAACGCTATAGGGAAGCATTTTGAACCATCTCAAAATGAAAATGATGACAGTTGAAAAAGAATGTAAGATGTAAAATAAAACTAGAGGCAAAAAAAAGCGCGATCTGGTGTACGGAGTGAAGGAGGAAGTAGTAAGATGAGCGCCTGTTAAGAGGATAACTATTGATACTGTAGAATCGCTCGTTATAGGAGAAAAGTGGACAGAGTTTAATTTGTAACACAATATGTTAGAAGAACAAGATAAATCGTCATTTGTGTTGCAGTCTGAAAAACATTCAATCCGACGAGAGGAATTAAGATTGGGAATTCGGCAAGGGCAAGACGGACATTGAAGAGGGAGGAAAAAACGAGGGAGATATACAAGAGAGGAACCAGAAGAAGAGCTTCTGAGAAGGAGAGAGAGAGAGAGAGAGAGCAAGTACTAGAGAGAGGGTAAGAGAAAGAGAGAGACAGTGAGAGAGAGAAGTTAGGTATGACAGCCGAAGTAGTGATGAAGAAACACACGCATTACAAGAAATGTAGTGGCAGAATGATTGAAAACTGAGGTGTTCACCTAGAAAAACGCAGATAACAGAATGATGATCCTAAATTAAGTTGGTGGAGAAGGTAAGGAAAATGGTTAATTGAACCCACGCTTGGAGTAAACTTGCCAGAGAAATTACTTTGGCCTGTCCTCCAAGCTAGTGGGTTCCAAAAGTGAGATAGTAAATGGAATTAGGGCAATGGCTGGCTAATACATGGGAATCGAAGGGAAAGAGAAACCAGAGGCATCTGACGAAGGCGAGGGAGAAGGAAGGAGCAAAGGAAAAGTATGAGGTGACTGGAAGGGAATAGGAGAAGGGGATGGGAAACTATATAGTTTATAGGGAGAATCCACGAGATCAGGAAAAGAGAAATGCTCATGTTCATTAATAACGAGAGGAGAAGTATGGGGGAAAGAGAGGTTGTAGGGCGCATGGAAGTTGAGGTCCCGTCCCTACATTGGGGCCTAAGGAACAAATTATATTAAGATTGTGGCAAAAACTCGAAATATAGAGAGCCGTATAGGGAGTGCATAAAAAAATGATAATCATTATAATATTATAGGGGGAGGTCCTGCACTGACTTATAGAAATTATAATAATATAAATTCTTTTAACACTAATTTTATTTTATAACTGTGTAGTGATTTAGAATGGGAGCGAGCCTATTAAACGGCTATCGTGAGTCACCTCCGATGGTAGAGAACGTATTATCAATGTATATTCGGATTAACCTATATAATAAGTAAGTACTATAGGCGATATAAATGGGGGTTATTTGTATATATATAATATAGTATTATAATATATATATTAAATAAGTATATATAATATATAATTATAATTAGTATATATATATTATTATTATATAATATTAACATCAATCAGACAGGCAGACTTTAACTACACGAGTATAAATATTAAATACTAAATAGTAAAGCAGTTGATGAGCAGTCACAGTATGTACTTTTTTTTCCCAGACGGATGCACGAAACCCACGGCAAAAATTGAACATCTGCTGCAGATTCACTCAAATGAATTAGCCGAATGTTTGGATTTTAACAATTCATCCGTATAATGTAGCGTAAATGTTACTGATTATAATAATATAAATATATATTAATATTAATATATATTATTATATATTATTATATAATAATATAATATATATATTATATATATATTATATATATAGATATATTATAATTTAATATAATATTAATATATATATATATATATATAATTATATATATTATATTACACTTTTAAAATATATATTTTCGAAAGTTTTTAATTGAGTCCTCTATAAATATACTATAATATATATCTAATAATATATATATATATATTTAGTATTATATAAACTCACTATGAAGTATTGTGGCTAAGACATCTAAATATCCGCATCCTCATCGCGCGATAGTCGAGATAATATACTACTGGCGGCAGCATTCAAACCCCGAGCAGGATAGTTTAAAACATTTAAAACACTCACCAACTCCATCCGCTACAAGCGGCGTCCATGCTGTCTACTATCTCTTTCCGTACCCCTTGACATGATTGGCCGCTCCGATTAATTTTTGAACAACCTCCTTTATATTAGTAAAGAGAGCACTGGCGTTTAATTTAAAATAGTGTAATAGATCGAGATTTTACCAACGGGATTATATGAAACATAGTTTTCATGGGAGAACCCACCAAATATAACTTTTTTCGTAAGTTATATTTATCTCTGTGTTGTAACAGGGTGAGACCAAAAAGATAAATTAGATTGAAGTTGAACTTTTGCAGGTGGATGGCCAAAATTTTCACTTAATCAGTTGGTATCGGGATAGTAACACTTAAAGTTCATTAATTCTACCTCGGCACCTTTATTGTTTCGTGGACTTGAAGAGGGTCCTGTAATCTCGGTTTCATATTCTATATATTAGGCCCAGCATCGGAAACTATAATTATCCATCCGAGTAGTGATCTTGTTTGGGACTACTTTAATTGCGACTTATTAGACGGCCTTTAGTTTATCGGTTGTTTGTTTTCCTCAGCCAAAATTTGGAATCCTATAGATCAAGGTTTCTGCTACTGTCCAGTCGGGGGTTAAGAACCACAATTTGATATTCCGCTGATAAACCAATATATCTCCAAAGATGTCTTGAGGAAATAGTAAATCAAGAAATTTTCCTAAGATCGGTTTTTTTCGTTGTGTGTTGCTTTATTTCATTTGGTAAAAATAATAAAGAAGGAATAAGTTTTTTTAACTCGCAATCAATATTGGAACAATTTGCACTAATCATTCTTTTGTGTGATGTTGAATAACAATTACTAAAAGGTCACAGTGGTGGTTTTTTAACCTTTAATTCACAAAATTTATCTCAATTCATTTGAAGTTTGGAGCTCTAGAGTGATAGAAAATTTCTTTTTTTAAACACACAATTGTACAAAGTGCTGTGTCTTATTCGACTTTTAACCAATTTGGGATAAAATTTATTGGTTTTCGGGAAATCGTGTTACACTCTCGTTAAGAACCTATATAATTTCCTGGGCTGTTAAATGTTGGTTGCTAATGTGCTTTTAAATATAGGTGTGGTCTAGAATTATATTCTAACATCAATTATACTACCCTTACCATTCGGAATGGAAGTTTTGGGAAAGAATCCCTCTTGCGCCAAAGCACACAAGCGTGAATGCGATCAACTGTATCTTTAGACTGTTTGAGTCATTTGCTTGTTTAAAAATAAAAGCCTTATTAGGACATCTATTTTCTAACAGCGGGCAGGTTTAAAGTAAAAGATGTTGCGCATACGAGTAAAAGAGGTCATTAAATTTTTTTCTCAATTAGGAACTTAGAAGTTAGTTATGATATTGCTAATGGCGATCTTAATGTTTATATCAACAATCCGTTTACTTTATTATGTTTTCAAGACTATTACATTTACATTAGAACAAACCTGCAAGGAGAGTTTGGTGACTCGATCTACTGGTTTACTGAATTTGGAATGAAATAGGTTTGCAAAAATTCGCTTTTTAAACACCATTAGTTGAGTATGGACACGATGTTTAAATTATGACTATATAGAATTCAACCATATATCTACTGTAATTGCACAAAGATTTAACATAAGATGCATAACTGGCTATGAGTAAAAAGTCTGGACTAGGTAATAAATTAATATAAATATATTTCTATTTGGTAATAATCAATAAATTATACCTTTCATATATCGTTGAATACTACTGTTATTTGAACTCAAATTTATAATATTTAATGAGACTTCAATGATGTAGATCAATTGAACTATATATATTAAATAATATAGTCATTTACATTATGATTTTTAATTTCAGTCAAAGGTTACCATGTTACTTATATTATATATATATTAGTACTTCAATTTTAAATGCTTGAATGTGACTCATTCATTTAATGAATTTAATTTACTAAATTTTACTATAAAATAACGTAAGAACTTTAAAATATTCTTAGACAAAATAATATTCATACGACTACAGTATTACATCTCATGACTCAGTAGTAGGAAATAGTATATAAAGCGCGGATGCGTAGAGACGGGATCTTTAAATAATGTGGCGGATTGCGTAAATTGACGGATATCATACCTATGCCATCACTATATATATATATTAATATATATATATTTAACTCTCAATATATTTATTTCAAATGGTTGAATACAGAATTTGGTACAATATTGTTCCAACATTAGTTCCCCGGAGTAAGGATATTTATCTAAATAATAATTATAATTCTTTAAATTATTTTGAAAGAAAAATGAAATGCAAAGAACTTTATTTCTTTAAATGCAAATAATAAATTAACAAATGATGACTATTAGAGCTAAGGAGAATATCTAACACATACGATAAGATGCTCAATGGACGAATTTCATAGTGGTATCATTGGGGGGGTCTAAATATGCACCAAGGCTACTTTGGCACCCATGTTTGTTGCTATATTTTAGAGATGAAAATAGTAAGTTAAGAAGTCACTCCTCTTTGTGCTTTAAGTAACTACTTAGAGCACAACACATCAGTTGCGCTTCACGTCTTTCCAATACATATGTAGTAAAAGTGATAAGGACATAATTTGCCTAAAGTTGAAAAGCTAGTATATTTTTTCCTATTTTTATGTGAAGTGGGGGCTAATAATAAGAATAAAAAAATTTAACCCATTTGCCATCACCAAGAAGATTTCGCATTAAAAGCCTGAATGGCATGGTCTCTTGACATCTTTGCCACAGGAAGAAAAATATTTTGTCCTGGTGAGTTTGGGGTATGTCGAGGAAGGCTATACAAAGCGCGAATTAAGCAAGGTAAAGTCCGCTTACAAAGAACAACAACACACCAATTCTTAATATTGACCTAATATATCCATTCTGCAAAGAGAACTAAAAGGAATAACTTATTTTCTCTTAAAGAGAAGAAACTTCATGAACCACCAATTGAAAAGACTTAAAACGAGACATGAAAATTGTTTGAGAATTAAAGGAACAAGAAACTTTCATAAAATTATTCTTTCCACTTTCGCGAGAACATAAGTTAGGTGCTCATCCCAACCTCAAAACTGAGTTTACGACGGAGGAGGCGAAGGAAGAGATGCGGTGGCATTGGGCGGGGAAGAGCGGAAGGATGGTAAGGCATTTAAAATAAGGCAGTACGTATCGGGGTTATCGACGGGAGACCACTGTGTCAGCAAAAATGTTTGCAGTTAAAAGTGTAGAGATAAAGACACAGTAGCTTGAATATATGAATGACCCAAATGGTGGATTGGAGAAAGGTAGAGAGAAATAAGTGTGGAAGAACGAGTGAGTGTTGTTACATATATTTTTATCATCCTTCCGGACCCAGAAATTCATTCAAGATGTTCAGATTGCAATCGGGTATGGATCCAATGAAAAATATTTTGAGCAACAGAACTTTCTTGGGGCTTGAAAATAATAAATGTCATTAACAGGCAGAAATTACAACATCCCAAACAAAGTTTCCGAAGAAAACTCTCTTCTTCTGAACAAACAAAACAAATTAAACGAAAACTGAAATAATTACTGGAATATGGACATAAAAATATACTGCTTCATAATAAATTAAATATATATTGTATCCATAAAATATTATATTAAATATTTATTATATAATTATATATATTAATTATATATTATATATATATATTAATATATATATATATTATAATATATTTATTAATTTAATATAATTATATATATTTATATTAATAATATTATCATCACATTATATAATTACTGTACATTATATACATCATAATTCATAATTAACTATAAATTTATTATCTAATCCATATCAATTACCAATCCCGATAATATACTACGTATGCACCAAATCTTATTATTAATTTTTGCAATCACTTTTAACATTTTTTTTTCCCTGTATATTATAATCATCATTCACACCTTACTATGAATATAGTATACTATTATCTATATTTTGGTTTCAACATTTATCTATTTATTATTTATATATAACTTTTCATACCTATAATATATACTATTACAATCACTTTAATAACTACAACCTATATATATTATACTATTTATATATACTTATTTAATATCTATTATATACTACTACTAAAGAATACTTAGGCAAATAATCATAAGCATAAATATAAACGATAATAATTATTTCATTTAAAAGTTAATTTAGGGGTAAGATTTATGTACACATTTTACATAGTAGAATATAAATAAGGATACAGTTTTCTTAGAAGAAAAATGTAACTATTTGAATGACAAAGCTGCATAGAATATATAAAGGTATTTTTTAACAAATTGCAGAGAGATGTTTTCATTTCTCCCTGATGCCACACTATTTCATTCTGCTCCTTGTTTTGTCTTGAACTATAACTCATACTCTATAAAATTGCTTAGTACACTTATTACTTAAAAAAAATATTCTTAAATATAGCATTAGTTGGTTATGGCATGGTTAATGTCTTCTATTCGGGCAAAGGTTCATGAAAAGAATTTTTCCCAAGTATCTCTCTCTCAATTTAAAAACAAGTACGCAAATTCCAAAGTCAAATCATAACGGGGTGGGCAAAGGCCTGGAAGGAACATCTATAGTAGTAGTATAATGCTGTGAAACATTTCAGATTTTTAGGCACTTACCCGATCAGAGATTATCTAAGGTTCAAAAGTTCCGGGAGGACCGGATTCTCCTCTCGAAAAACTTAATTGCTTATATATAATGGACACCCTATGTAAAATTCCTTTTAAAATATTTATCCAACTTCAATATACCTATAAATTATTTAAAACCTACTTTAGGTAATGGGTATTTTGAATCACAACATTAAATTTTAAAAAATATACGTTAATAAGTTATCTTCTCTGCTTCTATATTTAATGAGTATTACAAAACTTGACCGCGTGAACACAATCAGATTTAACAAAAACATTCTTTCTTTGACGAACTATTTTCATGGTGAAATATTATTTTTCCCAAAAAAAAACCACAGGAAAAAACGCGCCAAATATCCGCTAAAATTCCGTCCTCAAAGATATCCCACTAACTCAAATAGCATCCCTCTCATGTAGATATGGTCCTTAAGGCTATATTTCATCGTAATTTTTTACCCAATATGGCATGATAACTGAGGAGGGTTAAAATGTTACCTCTATTCAGTGATAAATTTTGATCCACCTGGTCAATACATTTTGTGCTCAACCCTGTTACAACCAGGAGTATAACTCTACAAAAACCGAATGGTGGTTGCTGAGGGACTTTCCTAGGGTATTAACATTAACCCTGCCATGGACCAACAAATATAAAAAGTGTTTCACAAAATTAATATCGAGGCGGTCTCCTAACTTCCATCTATTTTCTGGTTACGCTCAACCAGAAATGGATAAGACGCCTTTCTGCATCTATAGCATAAAAAGTGACATAAGACGATAGTCAGGCGCGGCACCAGCCAACTACATGACAAACAAAATATATTTCACGTTTCGGAACATTAATATATTTACACCCAACCCTTAAATGCAAATTGTGTCCTTTTTTGGGAACCTTAAAAAACACGAAAATCATCATTTTAAAATTAACATCGCCTTCAATATCTTTTTCATGTTTCAATATATTAATAATATACTATTATTAATACGAAAATAATCAATATTAATAGTAATAATAATTAATATGAGTAATAATATAATAATATGCTAATAATAATGATTTTGTCCTCTATAAATCTTTCGAACTCCGACTCCTTACAAGGAATTTTCCGAACTCCACTGTGCACAGAATTTTCGCCGATCGGATCTCCGATCCTGGAAAATTGCACGCCACTCCACGACTCCGACCTCCGAACTCCGCAGCCTCTGCTTCCCGGCATGAAAACACGTTCCAATCGGTGTATCGGTCCATAAGCCCCATGATCCTGATTTAAAGTGTTGTGGATTGTAACTCCGGCATGCTCCTGCCGCATGAAGGTGGGGATTAGCATGTATCGCGTTCTGACCTTCTCCGGCCAGAGGATCCATACTATACTAGTATGCCATTATATCATCGTATATATATCGGACTATAGTATTTTATATCCACTAAATACTAATAATTTATACTATAGATAACTTCATCCATACTTAACTAGTATATATATCATTATATATAGGTATATATATATATATAATATGATATAACCAGGATGGATTATGGTTACCGGTAAAATATACGGTATTAGTATGATATATATATATATATATATATATGGTAAAAGTTACTTACATGCGCTCCACCATCTCATCACGGAACGGGATGCTTCGTGATTGATAGGAATTCAACAAATAATATTCTTCGCGACAAGACCAAAAATGGTAGCCTCTATGATTACATACTAAAGTAGATCCCGTTTGGTACTATTGCGTGGGTTGTCCGAAGAATTGAACAATATATAATTAAATTTCATTATCTTTCAAACAAACTTACGCACATTAGGCTACAGCGAAACAAGGATATCACGCATTTTTGGAATCTTCTGGTAAATATTATATTTCAGTCAGGTCCGCGAAACTGAGATAAAGACTCAAAGGAAAAACATAAATTATTGTTAGATCTATAGTAATCTAGGTCCTGCACGGACCAAAAGCCTATTATAACCTTTTGAATACGGTAGCTTCTACTCTGTTAAATATACTGAACTAGTTACTGTTCCAGTATATGTTTTTGAGAGAGAGATTTTTGTTTTTTTTTTTGGAACTAAAGAATACCCTCAAGGGTATACCGGCACCGATGGCAGGAGTCGGGGTCTCTTGGCCCTTCCGGGTGTAACCTACGGGGTAGGACTCTACTATTTCCCTTCACCTTCCTAATCTCGGGGAGGGTCTTCCATTTCGAACTTCTTCTCTTTCTTTTGGTATTTTGTTGGTGTAAACGACGCGGGGTATACCTCCGCACCCGCTCCCAACCTACTGGGGAGTATGGAAATACGTCAAGTTCTGGCGGCCTGCGGCAATTTCCCGTCGGCTCGAGCCCCCTCATGGGCCGTGATATATCCTTTACAAATAAATATAGTATATATATCTGACGAATGGCAATATATTTTTTGATATATTATTTAGATTATCATATTACCCATATTCATTATTTACCGTAAAGGGACCCTATAAAATATAGTTACTCACCACTATACTATAGCATTTAACATAGGTAACCAGACATTAACCCTTCGTAATTAGTAGACGTCGATCACTTATACGGCTATAGGCGATATACTCTAAATAATACAAACTATATTAGTCCTTTATTAATACAAATTCACTCTACAACTGAATTTTAACTTTGGCATGCACCAGCCAACCTTAGTGGGCATTACTATAAATTTTTCCTTAAAACACATCATCTTGCATCAAATCCGCTCCCTTTTCAATTATCAACATTATCTAAATATATTAAATTCAGGTACAGCTATTTTTTTTCCTAGCATGGCTATCACTACAATCCTATACAATAAAACTTATCACACTCACACACTGAAGAGTATAGTATTAGTAGTATCCTACTAACTATATATATATAAGCATAATCAATTTCACCCCTAGAACAGGTAAACAAACCATCAAAAAAAAATTAACTCTTATTCAAAAACGTAAATTAATCTTTCCACTCATCTCGACCCTCTTTACATCTACATGACTCACCATACTAATATTCTGTAACCTAGGCTATCACATAAACACTCTTGAAGATTTCTCCAAACAAAACAAATGTTCGAAAATCTCCTCGATTTTCTAATTAGGTGAAATCGGCACTCGCTCAGCACCTCTCATCCATTCTCCATCATTCTAACTCTACGCTGTCTGCCGTGTGGGCCGCTACTTCATAAGTTCTTTACATCTACCTCATGCATTACACCTCACAGATGTAGGGATTGGGGCCTCAAGGGAGACTAATATACACATCACCCTGTCCATCACTCTCAGTATTAAATGATTAAATAATTAATCTCACTTTCGACTATTTATTCTTACACACGCCTTCACTATCTTGCATACATACCTTTTGTATTCTATATTCCCAGAAGCTACTATGTTATTCCATTCTAGTAAAGCTGGTCCTATACTTGTACTACTATTAATTCTATATTATATATACGACCTGTTGGCAAATCCATAATCCCTAAAAAAATAAAATTAAAATATTACTTTATATTATATTCTTCTCGCTCCCTCACTTACCCAACCTTTTTGTTTTCATAATTTGTTATTCGGATGGTTTCAGTAGAGCCGTCATTGACCATCTTACCAAACCGGGCAACCTTCATTTCTTACCCCAAAATTAGTTCTTACGAACTAATCCTCGATATTACTCACACTCGTTTTACGACCAAAAATAACTCAGTCATATACTTTATCACCTACAACACTCAATATAACTAATTACCTATCTATATATACTTCCAGTTACCATACTATTTTTTCCCACCTTAACCTATAATTAATATAAACAAAGGTA
Organism: Trachelipus rathkii; assembly: GCA_015478945.1. NCBI lineage: Eukaryota > Metazoa > Arthropoda > Malacostraca > Isopoda > Trachelipodidae > Trachelipus > Trachelipus rathkii. Next base: position 17,394 of record JABUQX010100427.1, read on the forward strand.
CTAATATTGAACTTCTCCTTTAGCAACGAGTTCTGTCAATTTCGAAAACAGTTTGCCATCTTCACTTTTTTCCAATTCATAATAATCACCCATCTCCTCTGTTGCACTTTCCCAAGTGATAATATTGACGTTATCATCAAGTCTAAGAATGATAAAGACTTACTTGTTTGTTTAAATACCTAAGGCTCCGTAGGGCCCATATATCGTGTCCTATATACGATTAATAAAAGCAACGTTTGCCAAAGTTCCGATTTGAATGCTTTCCTCTCTTATCTGCTTAATTAGAATGTGGTGATATAGATGATTTTTAGGATAAATATGGAGAGGTGGATAAGACTTGAAAAGCAAACAGTAGTGATGCTCAATGCAACGCAAGGACATAAATGACAGGATAGGAAAAGTATGAAAGGAAGATTAGAGGTACGTACATACGAGTATGATAGCAAATATGTTTAATAATAAGCAGGAGTTTGGAGCAAAGAAAAAGCTTTAATATTAAACCCAATCAAGTAATCACCTTTTATAATGAAATATTCATAATAAAATTAGATGTTTTATATTTATATTTTAGTTATTTATATTATAATCTATTGGATAATTTCAAAGAAGGTATATTGTAGATATTATTTTTTTAAATGAATTTTTTATTATATTAAATAGTTTTAAACATGTAAAACACACATTTTATTTTACTCAAAAAATAATCCTACATGCATTATATACACTAATTAATAATAATAATGAAGAAAATTGAAATAAGTTAACCTATCTAAAAATTCAAGTCCTTAGGCGTTTTACTTATGAAATATGGGTGAGTCCATATGGAATGCTACTGGGGTCCATTTATAGGCTTTTATATACATAAATTAATAAATATAATAAATGAGAGTTATTGTAAAACCTAGAATGATTCTAATAAAATACATGTTATTTTTGGAGTCCATTGATGATTTATCTTAACCTAGGTAAAGTATCTAACTTTCCCTTTATATCCCGATTTAGGGGTTAATTATAATTATAGACATATAAATACTTTATATAAGCAAAATGTTAATATAACTTTAAAATAATAGAAAGTTATTTATTTATAATTTTTTTATATTTCTAGTTATTCTTTTTCTCCTTTCTTCTATTTAACAAACATCTCTATCATTGTCATCATATATTTATTCACAGGAATAAATTTTTTATTCTATTATTGAGTTACGTCATCAAAATGTTGAAGTAAAATACTTTTTAAAATGGAAAAGTGGTTGAAAACTGTTTAAAGATAATATACCTTTCAAAATACAGAAACTTTTATGCGGATCTAAACACAATTAAGCAAAATTGAACAGACATTATGATTTATAATGCTACAAAGGTGTTTTCACAATAGATTTAGAGAAAAGGTATGTCACCTTTTCTCGCTTGAGGTAGTACGAAGAATCTTCAATGTGCACAAACTTCGATAATTGTATTGTCTCCGAGCTTGCAGGTATTCTACAATAAGTATAATTAGAGCATTCCTCTACAAGCTTGGCGGACTGTTTTAATTTATTCTTCATTGTTAAATATAGTTTACAAACCGTGAAAAAAAAACTCAATGTCAGATTTTTAAATGAAGAGTTTGAAAAAGGGTTTCTTTCCCTGTTTTACAATTTCAGAGTTTTGAATATTTAAATATTTTTAAGGCTCTGTGCCAGGGTTTAAGAATTTTTGATGTTGCATATAAATCCCACAACTGGATTTTTAAATTGAGAGTTGTGTTTTTGGAAAAATAGGCAATAGGATCCACATCCGGGTCAAATTGCAAGAAGTGAAAGTTTGAAGTTTTGGAAGTTGGTGATAAATAGGATCCGTACCCGGGTCCTGTGTAAAAAGAGATGTTAAGGTGATTACTAATAGAGCAATGTAAGTTTACTTTAATATTCATGTATAGCATTATGTTTCATGTATGGAAAGAAAAATGAGTTTATGCCTACCTCAGTCAATGCTGAGGACTTCTTTTGATTTAGGAGGTGCCAATTCAGCACTAAACACGTTTGATAGTCAAGACGACACATGAAATCTAAATAAAACATATAAAGATTTTCTACTCACATATCCTCAGAAAGTATGGATCAATTCATTAATATTTCAATTAAGACAGTTATTTCAATTTTTTGTAGAAAGTTGTTCATTGAGGACACTGTGGTCGGGTACAAGTTGGATGAATTGATCTAGAGATTGCTGTAAAAAAACAAAAGAAAAATATACACTCATATAGAAATTTATTTAGTGGGAAGGATTTTGAATCCTTACATACCTCCCCACTAGTCATTTGGAAAATGACTGACGGTGCTGAAAGTGAGATGAAATCGAACGTTGGAGGAGTTGCAAGAAGATGGACGTATAAGATATCCTCAAAGAGGTCACATGGAGAGGAGCAAAATAAGTGTAAAAGAAAAGAAAGAGTTAGCAGAACTATGTTAAGGTGTTTCCTTTTCCATATATATGTGTTGTAGTGGCTGATGGAAAGCCAAAAAAAATAATAAATCTAAGTAATAAGTTTAGTAAGTAGTTAAATAGCTAGTTAAGTAATCCATCAAATAACTAGTTCAGTAATAAATAAAATTTCTAAGGTGTTAATTTTATTTTCTTTAGGGTTGTTTTAGGGTGTTTAAAAATGTGGATCATTTCAAGACAATATTTACAATATCCTCCCCACCAGATTCAATCATGGGGTAGAATTTCTTTAAGTTTCCAGAGGAGTGTTCTTTTCAATTTACTCTGATGGATAATTTATTCTATTATTAGCAAAGAAGGTTATAACCTCTTCAGGCAATTTTTCTTGATTTAATTTAAGATACAAGTATCTATTCCTGCCCATTGTTATAATACAAAGCACATAGTGCACTTCTTTTGTTAAAACAGTACCAAAATAGGAATATGGTTTCTTGCCTAAAAATAATAGAATTCCCTTCATGGGAAAAAGATTTATAAAAGCTTTGAAGCTATGAATGAACGTCATTTTTAATTCCCGCAAAATCTGAGTTCCATATTGGCCTGTTATTGGTAAATTATATTTACCACGATTATTAATTAGTTCATTTACTATTTCTTTTCGTAAATCTAGATGGTTTTGTCTATGCCCATATAAGCATTCAGATAGGCACTGGAACAAAGTATTCCCCCTATCAAATATTGGACTCACTTCAAATCCACTTGGATACCCGGGGTCATAGTGTTCGTTATTTTGTGAGAATGTTTTAAGTTGTTCACTTTCAAATTTAGCCCATTCTGTTTCTAGTTCATCAGGCTTGAGAATACATTTTTCTGGGTTGTTAGGTTCTTCTTGCACTATAGGTGCAGTAGTATCATACCTGTGAATAGGAAAATCAGGATAGTTTGAAACAGAGGAAGTGTCTAAAGGTTTATGAGATTCAGTAAGGTTAGGAGATATAGAAAGACAATTGAGAATCGAAGATTTAGATACGTTATTAAGATTAGAATTAAGAGGATCCGGATGGATAGTAGAAGATGAAGTAGATGGAAGGTCATGATTGACAAGTACAGTAGATTGAGAAGACTTAGGATGAAATATAGATTTTTCAGAAGTAGAAGTAGTTGTAGATAAGGCAGATAGAGTACATAAAGTAGTAGTAGGAATAGTAGTAGTAGGAATAGTAGTAGGAATAGTAGTAGTAGGAATAGTAGTAGTAGGAATAGTAGTAGTATGAATAGTAGGTTTAGAAGTGATAGTTATAGAGGAAGATATAGGATTAAGATTACTTACATCTTCTTTTCCGTTGTTAAGGGTTGTATTTGTAGAGTTTTTATAGCCATGAATCTTAGGCATGCTTTCAAGTGTTCGTTTATTTTCAGTTAGTGGTGGTGGTATCTGTACCTTTTTCGTTGTAATTTCAATAATCGGTTGTGTTTGTTTTATAGACAACGGCTGATCCAATGGCTTTTCACCATCTGAATCACCTTGAGTTGTTCTTGGAGATTTATTTATCTCGATTTCTCGGGGTGGTTTTGACTCATTAGTCATTTCAACCTTGATAGATTTTACTTGTTTCTTTAATTGAAAGTTCTCTTTATTCGGACAATTCATGCCGAGGTGGTTCTTTTTACAATAAGGACAAATAGGAATATTGCTAAATATTTTACGTTTCATATTTCTTTTTGGGCAATTTGAAATTACATGGCCATGTTCCTGGCAATTTATACATTTGTTTTGTCTTGTATAGCACTGATCATATATATGACCACGTTTGCTGCAAAATTGACAATAAGGTCTTTTTCGACACTTCCGGATATCATGTCCGGCTCTTTTACAGTAGTTGCAATTTATTGTAGATTTAGACAACCATGATTGTTTTATTTGTTGATGTTGTTGTGGTCTATGACCATATACTTTTGATGAAATATTATGTTGATAGATGGGAAAAGATTTATCTTTAGGAAAGGTTTGAGAACCTTGATACTTTTTATTAAGTTGAAAGTGACAAACATTTCCAATGAGACCCGGTTTATTAATTTTAGATTTTTGCGTTAGATTTGAGGAATCTGAATATTCTGGAGATGAATAGGAATACTGTTGTACCGGTTTCTCATTACATTGTGTAGGAGGAAGTTTGTCAAGTTGTGAAACAAGTTTCGTTAGAGTCAATAAGATTGTCTGATTTTGTTCATAAATTGCTTTTAACCATTCAACAATTCCAATAGATGTTTGTAGTTGATGAGGATCATTTTGAAATTTAGGGTGGTTTGTAAGAGTTGTAAGAGAAGGACATTGGAGATCAGGCAATTGTGCCAATTTATTAAACAATAAAGTAGATTGTGAGGCCTGTTGTTGTAGGTGTTCTCGTAGAGTTTTGTTAAGGTCAGTTGTATCAGTAGAAGTTTCAGTAGACATTGTTGAAAAATGCAAAAATGAAAAGAAATTTCGAAAAAGTTAGAAAACTAAGAATGAGAAAACAGAAAGAAAAGGTAGCAGTCTAGTCGGTAGTTATAGCAACTATGCTCTGCTACCAATAAAAAGATTTGAAAGTTGTGATTGAGAATGGAGTATGATAAAGACTTACTGTTTAAGCCAAGGCCGTAGGGGCACCATCGTGTCCTAGAAAAAAAAACGTTGCCAAAACTTCCGACCTTTGAATGCTTCCTCTCTTTCTGCTTAATTGGAATGTGGAGATTTGATGATTTTGATAAAATGGAGTGGTGGATAAGCTTGAAAGCAAACAGGTGATGCTCATGCACAAGGACAAATGCAGGATATGAAAAGTATGAAAAGGGAGATTAGAGGATGCAAGCGCTATATAAGCAAATATGTAAAATAAAGCAGGAGTTGGCAAAGAAAAGTTAATTACCTGCTTTAGTAACCTTTAAGCAATTTCTTTAAAACATAAATGATGATTTTTAATTTTGTTTTTAATAATAAAGTGAAGCAAAGAAGGTTGTGATATTTTTATGATTTTTATTTATTTTTAAAAGTTTTTAAACATGTAAAACACACATTTTATTTTACTCAAAAATAATCCTACATGCATTATATACACTAATATCTAAATAGAGAATAATTGAAATAAGTTAACCTATCTAAGAGTTCAAGTCCTGAGGCTTTACTTATGAAATATGGGTGAGTCCATATGGAATGCTACTGGGGTCCATTTAAGGCTTTTTAATACATAAATATAAATATAAAAATGAGAATTCATATGAATACCTCGAGTCTATAAAACATGTTACTTTTTGGAGTCCATTGATGTTTTACTACCTAGGTAAGTATCTACTTTCCCTTTTCCCGATTTGGGGTAATTATAATTAAGACATATAAATACTATTATATACAATTTTAAATAATAACTTTTAAAATAATTGAAGGTGATAACCACTTAATTGAGTTAATTTGTTTCTTTAATTTCAGGTTAAACACTTCTAGTCATTATTTTTCAGAATGACTTTGTAAATAACAATTATGCACAATAGCAAAGTAAATATTTTAAAGTAAAGTATTTTATAAACTTTTAAAGTATTATATTAAATACAAACATTTTAAGCACTCATCACGATTGTTTATGTGTGGCAAAGTTTTAATAATTAAAAAGATTTCACTTTTCTCTGTTCAATAACTTCACAAACACAAATTAAGCGCTGAGTACAATAAGTAATTAAGCATTTTTTTCAACTGTTTTTAATTTATTATTCATTGTTAAATATAGTTTACAAACCGTGAGAAAAAAAACTCAATGTCAGATTTTTTAAATGAAGAGTTTGAAAAAGGGTTTCTTTCCCTGTTTTACAATTTCAAAGTTTTGAATATTTAAATATTATTTAAGGCTCTGTGCCAGGGTTTAAGAATTTTTGAGGTTGCAAATAGATCCTACAACTGGATTTTAAATTGAGAGTTGTGTTTTAGCAAAAATAGGCAATAGGATCCACATCCGGGTCAAATTGCAAGAAGTGAAAGTTTGAAGTTTTGGAAGTTGGTGATAAATAGGATCCGTACCCGGGTCCTGTGTAAAAAGAGATGTTAAGGTGATTACTAATAGAGCAATGTAAGTTTACTTTAATATTCATGTATAGCATTATGTTTCATGTATGGAAAGAAAAATGAGTTTATGCCTACCTCAGTCAATGCTGAGGACTTCTTTTGATTTAGGAGGTGCCAATTCAGCACTAAACACGTTTGATAGTCAAGACGACACATGAAATCTAAATAAAACATATAAAGAGTTTCTACTCACATATCCTCAGAAAGTATGGATCAATTCATTAATATTTCAATTAAGACAGTTATTTCAATTCTTTAACAACCAATATCGTCTTTCAACTTACTTAGAGAGATAAATTGGAGAGTATGATTACTTTAATGGAGTCAAAAGAAGTTGCTGTAAAAACAAAAGAAAAAATATACACTCTATAGAAATTTATTTAGTGGGAAGGATTTTGAATCCTTACAATATATATATTATATAAATATATATAGTATATATACTATATATATATAGATATATATATATATATATATATATATATATATATATATATATATATATATATATATATATATATATATATATATTAATTATATATAATATATATATATATATATATATTATATATATATACTAATTATATATATTATATAAATATATATATATATATAATAATATACTTATTATACATATATATATATTATATATTTATATTATTATATATTCTTTACATATTTACTATCTATTTCAACGCTACTAGTTAATACCTTATTAATATATTATATGAAGAACTTTTATTTAGTTATTATCTATTCTGTTTATAATTTCATGTTTTTGTTATACTGTTAGTTATAGCATATATATTATTTCTATATATATACTGTTAATTTTAAAAAAAAAACATTTTTCAGTTTTTGGCCTATAACTATCTAAACTAGTTTACAGCCCGATATCGGACTTTTAAAATTAATAATTTCTTATAATGGCAAGGCCTAGGCTATAATCCCATGAAAAATTATTTGTTTCGCTTTAATACTTTTAAAATTATTTAGATCCCAAAAAAAAACAAAAAAAAACCACCGTTTACAAAAAAAAACCCAATGTAACGAAAAAAAACCAATGTAACGAAACAAAACAACTTCTACAAAAACCCTTCCTAGAGCAAACAATATGTCATCATTATGTCAGTTAAGATCCTTTTTTAAGCATATTTTATGAAAAATATTATTAAAAATAGTAAAAAAAAAAAGTAAAAATTTAACATGAAAATTTAAGGATACCTGTAATTTCAGAAAAAAATTTCCCCCGGCCTTTTTTTGTTTATTTTAAGTAACGTGTAACTTAAAAAACTATAAAACACATTACAGAAATTAAGTTCCTAGATTATAAAATTGGGCATTTTGGCAATCTAATCTTTAGGTAAAGAAATTTAAAATAAAAATACTATTATTTTAAAAAATTTCTACAAAAAGAAGGAAAATTTTTTTTGGGGGAATTTCAGAAAACCTAAAAAAAAATATATAATTTTTACCTCATTTTTGGTTCGGACATAGCTGAAATGAGCTTCCTTAACGTGTTAGTAGTAAGTAAAAATGATAAATTAGCTGTATTGCCAGATTTAGCTGATTTTTTTTTGTTAAATCTGGCACCCTTAGCAATTTTTAGCTAATTTTTAGTTTTTGTTGTTGTCGGCGGTATGTTTTATAGGGTTTCCGATGGCCCCGAGTCGAATTCCCGTGGTTACTGATCAATTGGCCACCCCATGTCAAGGGTGAGGGGCGGTGGGGGGGAAGAGGAATGGAAAATCTGAATTGCCCCGGTTCATAACTGTAAATAAATTTTTGGTATGCATTGGATTTTGTATTGTATATAATATTATCAAAAAGTCACTTCTTCCTCGCACGAATCACAATCAAATTTTTACAATATTTTTTATTTTTTTAGTACATCAATTTTCAACTTACTATTTTTGTATTAATTTTTTTTTTTTTTTTTGAAAAATCAATAAATAGTTTATTTTCATCTTTTTTTGTGTTAATTTACCTACTACGCTTGACTGACAAATTTGCTGTGCTGAATAACCCCTACCTGTCTAAACTCCTGAATAGAAAAAATTTCATCTCCGATACCGATACCCCATCGGTGCATCACTGGTTTAAACCCCCTACACCCCTTCCTTGAATATGACGAAGGGTAAGCCGGCCACATAAAACGCGTGTTGATGCATTCTAAAACCTCAAAGGTTGAAACTAGCCACTCGGCAATAGCGGGAATGGACTCTGCATACCTCAAAACATACTAGCCAACACCAAGCTCGTCTCTGTAGCTCCAGAAATAAAAAAGTTGCATAGGTGCATTAGAAAAGGGAGGTAGGGGTACTATCTGATACTAAACCATGGTAAGAGTGATTAGATTGCATCATAAACCACGGGAATCGATTCAGTAGTATGGATTATATACTAATCGATACCTATATTGGGTATATTCCATGACATACGATATACCATGCTAGAGGCATTAGAAAAGGGGGGGCGGGGTACTAAACCATGGTAGGTGTGCAACAATGCCGTTATAAACCATGGCAATCAACTCCCTATACCTTAAAACATAGGGTTAGACACCTGACTCAGGTATATTCTATGATGTAGGATGCCATGCTAGAAGTGCTAGAAAATTATACATGCAGGAGCGCGCTGTTAAGGAGAGCGGTGGCAGGATGCCGTTTTCTGTGTAAATCTGAAGATCTAAGTGGCGTCCCGAGAAAACCTATACAGTAATACCCGAAGAGCTAATTCCCAAAAGTTTCTACCCTAACATAAACACCATTTAAATACGGCGACAGAGCTCTGAGATCAGAGACGGTGACAGTGACAGAAGGGACGAGACGTAAGGAGATAAAAACTCAATTAGGTTAGGCTAATACGACTAACGGCCAATCAAACTTTATGGGGAAAGGTACGTAAATTCCCGCAAGGTTAGGTATATTTCTGAAAGATTATATGCGGATATGAAAGATTACATATGTGACTAAAAGATAATGTATGAGGTATCTCTGCATTTATTACAGCTACTATCATAAACCAAGGATTCAAACGACAAATGAATAAGCGAACTTTGCTATAGTTTTATTTATATATATACAGATATGAGTAACTCATCTACAGAGAATGAAAAAAAATAGGAGAGCAGTTCGCTGATTCAAATGATGTCCAACAAATACCATCCGAAGTGACACCATAAATGATGAAGCAAGATGGTGTGGAAAAAAAAAAAGAGAATGGGATGAATGATGCAAAACAATAAAGTAATACTCAGCTTGGACTTTAATTGACGACCTTAATATCCCTGAGAGTTTGGTTAACTTTAGTTGCAGAATCCAAGACTGAGAGGGCTGAAGGTTTACGTTGGCTGGAGATATCCTCAGATGCAGCCAGAAAAATAAACTAAAAATCTTCTTTCAAAACAAAAATGACAGCCAAAACTAAAAAGATGGTTTTTCTACGCACTAGTTCCACCCGGAACTAAAAAGATTTCCACCCAAGATTTAAACAAAGGTCCTGCTGCACACAAGTTCCACCCGGAACTAAAATGGTTTCCACCCAAGATTTAAACAAAGGTTCTGCTGCACACAAGTTCCACCCGGAACTAAAAAGTAAGGAGTTCCAACCGGAACTAAAAACCTTTAAGAAAAAGAATTCATAAATAAATGAACTCAATAAATAAATAAATAAATAAATAAATAAATAAATGAATAAATAAATAAATAATAAAAATAAGGAATGGAAATAATAAAGGTTTATTATGATATTTCATAACAAGTATGAAAATGAAACATACCCTATCGGAAGTAGGGTGTGTACTTTCCACAACTCAGGAAAGTAGAAGTTACTGTAAGATCTGATTGGACTTCGGATCTGATAAATGTGATGAGGATTCCTCTCTGGACTGTATGAAAAAGGGAAAAGTTCATTAACATTGCAATACGTTGGGAACAGGGAAATCATATCAAAGTATGACAGGTATTGCAATACAAATACTTTAAGGTATGTTGATGATACAACTCACGGTTTATGAGGGAATTCAAGTTGTTCGTATTAGGGAGAATATCTGAGATTATATCTCCCACAGATGGACACAAATCAAAATAATAAGAAAAACCTGAAACTACTTATTAGTAGAAAAACTTTCCTGAAACTTTATATAATTCCTAAAGAAGATAATTAATGCAGATGGGAGAAATAATAATTAGGTCAAAAGTTATACATATAAAATACATAGCAAATACCCCAATGTATATAGCATTAAGGGTGGTCATATTTGAGAGTGGAGTCGGCATACGAGCGCTGTCCCTTACAGGCGTGACGTCAACTTCCTAGCACATCGAAATGTGACTGAATATTTTCTAATAATATTATACGGTATATAGAATATATATAATATATATATATAATATATATTATATATATTTATATACATAGCTATATATTATATATATACATATATATATACAATAATGTTAAAAATATACATGGTTTTTTTTTTTTTTTGTTACAAGTGGGTTTTTTTTTGTTACATTTTTTTGGGGGGGGTTTTCGGACCCCACACTGACAGAAGGAAAAAAACAACCATACAGCATGTTGATAGGAGTTATAGCGCATATACATGCACATTTTCAATTAATTTGGAATTGGTTTTTTTTTCGTTACAAGTGGGTTTTTTTTTTAGAGTTCAACTCAATGGTCGGGGGGGGGGAGGGGCTGCATAAAATTTTCATGAAATTTGGTGTAAAATGAGATCAGCATGGGACTAACATAATTTAATTCAATATTAATATAATTTATAAAGTTCTTAATGCAGTATTGACTGGAAAAGTACAAAAATGGTCACTCACAATCTTCAAAAAGTAAATTTCAAAAATGATTAAAAATTCCCAAAATTCAAAAAATCGACTTCGAACCATTATAACAATTTTTTTCACTCATCCTAGATGCGATTAATAGGTGCACCAAATTTTTTCGCTCTAGACCTCATATTTACCGAGATACAGAATGGTTTTTTTTTTGTGTAACAAAACGGGGTGTTTTTTTTTTTATGTAACAGCACTATATATATATATATATATATATATATATATATATATATATATATATATATATAGTATATATATATATATATATTATATATTATATATATATATATATATATATATATATATATATAGTCCCGTGGTCTCGCGGTGTGGTTTTCTATAAATATATATATTATTATGCTAATATAATATGGTTTTTGTGAGGTGAATCTGAAAGAGAGTTTGAGAGGATTGGTAGAAATATTTGGAACGTTCTGTTAAAAGATGGGTTTGAAAGTAAGCGTAGATAAGAGTAAAGCGTTTATGGTTATGATGCGGACAGTCCTCGGTGTGGAGTTATGCTAGATGGTGAGCAGCCTGAACAAGTGTCTGATTTAAAATATTTAGGATATATAGTATTCTTGGACGAAAAGGGAACGGATCATGCCGAGTGTAGTAGGTAAGTTGTGAATTTGCAGGAAGGAGGGGTGCAATTAAAATCCCTTGTAGATGTAAAGAGACTAAGTTTTGAGTGCGCTAGTGTTTTGCGTGATGGTAAGTTGTTACTTGTGTTAATTGTATAGAAGTAAGACTATGGTCTGGAATAAGAAGGATAGATCTAAGTATGTGTTCAGATGGACTATCTTAGGGGAGTGTTAGTTGTGAAAAGAATTGATAATGAGGAATGAACGGTATAACAGAGTTGTATGGTATGAAAAGGGATAAATGAGGAATAAATGAAAGTACGTTTAGAGTGTTTGGTCATGTGGAAAGAATGGATGAATGTCGGTTGGTAGGTGGATTAATAGTGGTGAAGTGTGTTGGGAATCGACCAACCGGCTGGGAGATCAAGGAAAAAGTGGATTGAGTCAGCAAAAGAATGTCTGGAGGAGTGAAATGTGGTGGGCGGGGCGAGAAAAAAGTGCAATAATAGGATAATAGCAGGGTTTTGTGACGGTGGTATGGTTTGTGGCCAAACTGGACCAAGGGATGAACCTCACATTGGCGAATGGGCCATTGTGAGGGTCCGTCGCGGTCCCGTGAAGTCTAGGGTGGATTTTCTGTGCGGCGAGTT